>JAVQJG010040864.1:0-27174 GCA_036024015.1 Craterocephalus amniculus | reverse complement strand
GACGAAGCTGGTCAGCAACTCCGTAACTCGGGTTTTCCCTTCTCGATCAGTGGTGATCACATGAAAGGGGCGGAGTCCGAAGCGTCCGACCTTGGGGATTCCCTGCAGGCTGCCGCAGCTACGTGCAGACCATGATTATGAGACAGAAAACAACACAGTCTCTACTTCTGCAGCTTCAGTCAGCAGGAATTTCAGACCTCATAAATGTACAAATTCATTAGGCTTCAATATTAATTAATTGGACAATAGCCTATAAACAGCAGCTCTGATCACTTTATTACAGCTCAGGCGTTTCAGGCTGCTCCGACAGCTTCCTCGCTTTCCTTTAGGAAAGGGCTTATTTCTTCTGTCTGACATGAATGTTTTTGGGCTGTTGGACAGAGCTGGGGTTCCTGTAGAACATGCATGGGGCGAATGTGCAAAGTTACAAACCAGGAACCTTCTCACTGTAAGAGAACAGCACCACCGTGCAGCCCTTAAGCTATAGTAATAACCGTTATTACTGCTTTCCTGCACCTGTAGTTTCACTCCCGTGCACACAACTGAACTGAAGGCAAGAGAGAGAGGAAATGAAATAACCAGAACACAGAACATTCAATACAATAGACCAACAAAGCATAAAACCATAAAACCCTTAACCCATGGTAATTTTATTTATAAAGTACATTTCATTACATGGAAAGCTAGTGTGCTGGAGACAGTAGACAAAGCAAACAATATATTCACACACATAAACAGTGGCAAACAGAAGCAGACATTTACATGTGCATAAACACATCAACATGTCTTTTAGCAACAATAAAACAACCAACAAAACAAAAGGATGCTTTTGTAACTTACAAATGAAAATGCCATTGCAGGTTTGTGAAGACAGGAATTTTTTACTTTTGATCCTGGAAACAGTTGTAATAGATCATGACTAAACCTCCGGACCACTCGTTTCTACAACACTCTCAAGTTCCATCTGGCCCAGGGACAGGCCTGGTGGACACTTAAATGACCATGAAAGCATAGACTGGTGGAATCTTGCTGAGTTGCTGCCCTCCTGTCAGAGCACACAGAATTATGAGGTAGTTCATCCTGCAAAGATTCGGTCCTCAATGCTTTCCCAAAGCTAAAGTTACATTAATAGTCCAGAAATAGCACCTTAGTTGGCACATAGTTCCACCTCAGTCACTCCTGGACAAGTCTGTGGGACCTGGACCCATGTGCATTTGTCAGGTCCAAACATAGAAGGTCATACCTGCTCTACTAAGCATCTGTTAGAAGTGTGATGACTCCCATATGTACAAAACACTTGTAAACACTAGGTATGCCCCTTCCCTGCACTGAGGTGTTGATGTAGTCATTCCTGAGTAACCTCTGTTAACTGCTTCCCCGCAGTGCTAAAGAAACATAGCAGATTTCACAGGTAAAATGATTCTTTTAAAAAAAAAGCCCATTAGCATTGCACTTTTTTCTGTTCCCTTTGCTTTTACTGTTCACATACACTCAGCTCAAAGAGAATACATCTTACTGCAGAAACGTGGCTCCAAACATTTGAACTGATCCTGAAATGATCTCTTATCCTCTGGGAGAGAGTAATGCAAACAAAAAAGAAAAGAAGAACAGAGGGCTTGGAAATTTGTTGAAGATTCTACATGACAAACCGATATGCCATCTTCCCACAGTCAGACATGGAGAACAAAGAGGGTGGAAGAGAAATAAGCAAAGGGATAAAGGTGAAAAGCTAACTTTGTTTCTGTAGAATTTCTTCCCCAGACACATCCTCACACACAAACACACACACACTCAGAACAACCTGTTCCTAAAGAACCATTGACCTGCTGCGTGAAAGCCTCAAATGACAAATGAGACATCAATAACCTGAAAAACGATACTTTGCAAGCGGAAATCACCGTGGCGCATGGAACAACCCCAGAATGGCTGTTCAGAGCACAACTGCCATAATACAGTAAAGGAGGGGATGTGCTTCTGTATTGTGTTGGCCAACAATGGCTGAATATAAACTCAAAGCCACACCACCCTATGGATTTAGCAGCTCCTCAGAGGGCAAGCCATTGTCCTGGTCCAGAAAGGGGTTCTTTGTGGCTGATGGCAAGTGTGTGTCAGGTATCAGAGGTACAGACACAAACAAGACTTAAAGACAGAATGAAAGAGAGAGTGAGGAAGAAACAGAGGCGTGGATGTAGCTCTCTTCTTTTTTAAACTTATTTTGATTACATTTTAAGTCAAGCGCAGCAGCGTTTAATCTGTTCCACTGACTCACAAAGGAGCTGTCACAGTGGAATGATACCTCCATACACTGGGCTGCAGCGGAGCATTCAAGAGCTCTGGAAACAATCCCACAACACCGCACCATGCTCTCCTCCTCCACTAGGTACCCTTACTATGTATGTTTTTTTTAAGCAATTTTGATGTGAACTCATTTATTATTTTCTGTAATTATATTGAAAATCAGTTATGGGTTGTTATGCAAAAAAAATAATTAAAAAGTAGGAATAGATTTGTAATCTTTTATATCATGCCTTCTGGGAATGTTGCGTCACTCAGCAGCCCCCTTCAGCTTCATGGCACTTTTCTCACCTCTTTTAATGAGTTGTTTTGATTTATTGGGGCACAAATGAGCTGAAGTTTAGTTACTTCCAGCTGCCAAATTGCTTACAACACATCTGATGTATATAGCTATCAACTAAATGATGTGAAATGGAGCATTTAGCAGCCAAGCTTCACAAATAAATGTGTAATATGTGTATTTTGTTCCCTTTTCCAATACGTGGTGGCAACACAGGCCATTGTAAGTTATGAGACTGTAATTTAACACCATGCTCATTTCTGTTGGGTGGCTTTCATGTGACGTGTGTTCAGAGTGTCATGAAGGTTTCGCACAAGCCCTGCCTGTTCTTTGGATCAAATAAACACCAGTAACACATGGAAAGTAGATGTGATCACATAGGAACAAGTATGCAAATGTTGACATGTTGATTTGCTGATAAAAACAGAGAAAAAAGCTCTATATCTGCCTAGTTTAATGTTAGTAATTCTCTATTCCCCAAAACATGCCAATATGATGTATGTTCATTAAGCAGAAACCTCCGACTAAGAAATGTGAAGCCAAGGCTGAAGTGCTAAAAATATCAGTTCCCCCTTCATCCACTTGGGGCTGACTCCAAAACAGAGCAATTCCCCAATGACTCCATTATAAAAAGGCCAACTTCGCAGCAGAAATAAAGAATATTTACAGCCTGATCCAAAAAACATTTTAGGCTTAGGTCAAGGTCAAGTTGGCCTTTTTGGCAACTATAGAGGGAGCGAAATTTTTATTACTCATTTGTTTAGATTTTATTTAGTATTCAATATAGATAAAATGATACTTATCTTCTGCTCCCTAATTCATACCAAGAAGCAGAAAACTAAACTATAATAGTCATTAATGTCATTTGAGGTGGAATTATGCAATTGGATGAGAGGTGACTTTGGGAGAGCACAGCCAGATGCTGATTGTTGCCTATTCATAGATGGCACAGATATCATAAGCAGGCAATGCAAAAACTGAAAAAAATAAGTCCAAAAGAAACATTTTTGTGGTCTAATCAGTTTCCTGATATCGATGGGAATGTTCCTTGGCTCCTTATCTATAAATATGCCATCTCCAATAAAGTAAAAGAAATGCAATATAAAATTTTACATTATATTCATACAACAAATGTTTAGTTGTCAAGGTTTGCAGACATTGATAAAAATGTAAATTCTGTAACACTAGATAAAAAAATATAGAACACATTTTCTTTAACTGTCATTACACTGCAGGACTTTGGAAAAGAATAGAAAACTATTTCACATTCAAAACTAATACTACTCTTCACGTGGGAGCTAAAGATGTTCTCCTTTACTATGAAAAGAAATCTCCCAATGTTCAATTTCTTATAAACCTAATCATAATTGCTAAGTTCCAGATCCAAACAGCCAAATTCGCCAAAGTGCTCCCCTCTTTTGTTTAATTTCAAACTCTGAAACCACGTGACCCATAGGATTCTGATGAGCTGAAAAGAAGCTCATTGGGCGGTTCCTTCCTCCGCCATCTTGGCATCGTGACAGCCGGAAAGCCCAAAAATGGCCGACGACAAGGCGCGAGGAGGGGGGCTGAGAGTGTGAGGAGGGATGATTGACAGCCATTAAACTCCGAGCTACGAGCTGACAAAGCTAACCCACAGCTAACAGTAGCTATCCAACTAACGGATGAAGGCGGGTTAGGGGCTGGTTGGAGCCAGCCCCTAGCGGATGAAGAGGGTACTGCAATATTTTGCACTTCTGCATGGGTATCACGTTTCCAAGCGGGAGGTTGCCGCTTGAATTTGCCGTATCCTTTACTATTTGAGTTACCACTCCTTTACACGTTTTTATGTGCTTTTTTCCTAACCCATTTTTTTATTCTTGCATACACACTCTGTCCTTTATTACCATGTACAGTATGTTTGTATTTTATAATTATATAGTTTTGTATATATAATGGTGTGTATAATGTTTTCCATTATAAAGTATGGAATAATTTTAAAAAAGCCATTGTGTCTAATGGTTTCACTTAAGTTCAATCAAGCTACTCGTGTAGCATGCATGATGTACAGCTTTATAGTGATAAAACAGTGGTTTACTGTAAATAGGATGGGAGTGCTATAGAAATGAAACAAATTCTGTTTTTCATTTGATAAAAGGATATGACGAAACATCCACACAAAAGCTTTGAAAGACACAAGATTTGCAAAGTCAGAAAGTCCAAAAGCCACCAGAGGGAATTTTTCTGAACAAGGATAACAAAGCTCCTGAAATGTCTGCAAAACCTTGTTTATAGTCCACACTTTTATTTATACACCCTGCCTAATGACATCAATGTGAACACGTTTACATAAGGGGTGGTTAGAGGCACTAAACAGGCCCCACAGTATGTAAACGTGTGGCCAGTCTGGCATACCCCAAACAAAGAACGAGCAGCTGTGTCACACATTGCTGTTTTGGAACAATTATCTCACCAGTGAGACTGGGACAAGCCAAAATGACATGTTTTTAGATATAGAGTTACAAAAAGGACTCCCATCATCTACAGTATTAAGAAACTGTTAAAGATCCTAACCTACAATAATGAATTTAATGAGTCTGCAAATAAGACTGACCCATTAAACTACACTGATGTATAAACAGCTTCTTCTAATGTTAATGTGAGATAATTTTATGTTGATTTCTTTTTAAAAAATGTGTAATGATTTTACTCATAATTAAATCCTTTAAATATTTTAAACAAACTAAATCCTTTACAGCAACTGTATATTTGTCACATATGACTACAAATGAAGCTACAGTAGCATGTAACCTGTTGGGTTGGGAGCAAGGCCACACCTATACACCTTCCCTTTCCCTGTCCTCTCTTATCCATACTTCCCTTTTTTGTCCATTCATCCCTCCTCACATTCATTCATTCTTTCTCCCTTCTCTCACCATCTGTTCTTCCTTACTTTGTCCATCCTCACTCATTTATCTTCCTTCCTCTCTATCATCCATCCACCCATCCTTCCTTCCTTCCACATCACCTTCATCCATTTTTCCAACCTTTCTTCCTTTCCTTCAAGCATCTTCCTCTCTGCCTCATCCATCCACCCACCTCTTCTTCTTTCATCTTTTGCTCTTTCTAGACTTTTTCTTCCCCCTCTTCAAATCATTTATTTGTAGTCTTTCTTCCAGACACCTGTCAGCATGGGGCACTGGAATCCTGAGACTGAACCCACTATATCTCCATGACTTCATCCACACATTTCATTAAATGAGTAATTGTGATAGCTACAAGTTAACTAGATTTCACAACACGTAGATGGGCCGAGAAGAGAAATGTTTTGAGATGACAGTGATTAAATTGATCTGTTTTTGTAAAGGCTGGTGTTCATATTTCAATAACCTACTGTAGGCGTGTCCTTCCAATATCAAAACTCACCAATGACAAGGACCAGAAAAATTAGATGTAGGGCTGTAAAAGAGGTTTAGAAATCATAAGAGTCTCAAATTTGGGTTGTTTTTGGTTAAAAATCAACAAATGACCGTCTATACTATTATCTTTGCAACTGTTTCATGCAATGCAAAACACCAACATGCCCCAGTTTTAAAGGCGGTTCCACTGGATCGTGCAACCTTACAATTAAGATTTAAAATGAACCACTTCTCTATCCGTCCACACAGCTAGCATTAGCCATAGCACAACTGCCCATTCCCAATACTGAAATATCAACAGCTCTTGGGCAGAAAAGCTGGAAGTGGAGATATTATTTAAATAAAAACTCTACATTTTGTGTTTTTTAGAGCACACTCAACAGAAGGGAGGTGGAGTGGCGCCTATTGCATCATGTCACCCTCCAAAACTAGCTGCTATGAAAAGAGCTGAAAGTTATTGGGTGTAAAGGTTGGGGTGCTTACTTTGTCTCTGATCATTTGTCCAAAGAACATCACAGACATCCCAGGTCATTAAGACCCCAAGAGAGTCAATAAAACCGCTGAAAAATGGCACAGGTCCATTTTTAATGGTTGGATAACAGCATTGAATGAACTCTCAGGTTGCCATGCATGAATTCCAGTGAATATTAACTACTTTTATAGATCAACCAGACTATTAATGCCTTTGTTCAGTCACGCTAAATTTACTAGTTGACTGGACAAAGTCAAGGGAATCATATGAAACTTCAGCATTTTGCAGAGAAACTGTGTGGAAGAAGAAAAGGTTCTTTCACAAAAACCTCCTGGCCTAAAAGAGATGACTTACTCAGTTTCATCTGATCCAGTGTGGTCAGGTCATTAAAGGAGAAGGTGCAGGAAACATGGATGATAGCCCTGTCTGCAAGGCAATGATGTGCAAAACCTTTATGCAACTGCCCAATCAAATCACACCCTTTCATTCAGCCCTGAGGGGTTGGTCAAAATCCAAAAGGGTACTGTACGTCCAGCGGGATGCCCAGGAGGAAATTATGTCACCCTAGTAGACTGCAGTATATTAAATAAACCATACCCATCCAAGTTTTTAGCTCCCTCATTTGACCTGTTATGTCTGTCAACTGAAAGCTGAGTTTTACTGTCAGATGACTTCACAGATCTGAACTTTGCAAATCTTTAACACTTACGCCAGAACTGATGTACTCGGCCAGAGGTGTCAAACTTCTGCACATTATCCATTTTAAGATTCTGCAAGGTCTGCTGAGATGCTCCCATCATCTTCACTCAGGGATAGAAATCTGGGTAACTGGCAGGAACAAGTAAGGTTTGTATCTTCCTTTCTTTATTACTCACTGAGATAATTGAGGAAAATGATTGAGGAGGGGAAAGAAGAAAAAACATTCTAAGAACAATTTGCACCTTTTAAACTGTTGATCCTCCAGCACACCGTGAGGTAAAGAAATATTGAGGAAAAAGGGTAAAAAGAGCTTGTGTCTCTGCGCCAAGCATGACATCTTCCCTTAGTCATCCGCTCCGTTCTTTCAGTCTTGACTCCATTTGGCCACATGAGCAAGAGGAAGGCCATCACTTGAGCAGATGATTTTTGTTTTCGATGAAACCGAAGACCAGAAGGGAATAGAGACGCTTAAATGACACAAAGATGTCAGTCAGCTTTTTGATCCAAAGCTGCTGAAAGGACACAAGATGCACATGCATCTTATGTTTAATCATTTAATCATCCAAGACATCATCAGCGGTATTCTTTCTCTATCGCTGGACTTTCATGTATTTGCCAAATCATAATGCTCATTGAAAAAAGACACAACACACTGGCAATGAGTTAAATGAGTTACAATAGCATTGAAAAAATGCTGGAGACATAAATGTTTTTTGTCTGTAAAGATGGTCGTTAAAGCTGGTGGCTGATGTGAAACGGTTGTCTCCTGGTTTTTAATAAGCATCAGATGTAGAAACATAAAAGACTTAGCTGTTTGTAGATATCTTGTTAAAATGAAACACTAAGGTGAATATCAGATAAAATAATCAGAAATAAACATTTAATAATGTGTTCAACAAATGAAAATCCCAGTACTGCAAAAAGTGTTGACTGGAGCCAATGGGCAAGAGGCAGGGTTTCCCTGGACTGGTCACCGATCCATCACAGGTGTTGTGACCAAAAAAAATCTCACCAGGTCCATACTAAGTATTAGAATGAGTAAAATCCAACCTCCGATGACACTTATTACATTATGTCCATCATTTGATACACACCTCATCAGCAGCTTGTAGAAGCACCTTTACCAGCAATGACAGCATTCATTCAGGTGTAAGTCTGGCCTTTGCACAGCCAAACTTCAGCCAGTTTGCTCTGCAGACAGACAAGCCCTATATTTCACTGTAGAAAACTTCGGTTGATATAATGACTGCATGGTGTCCAGGTCGTATGGCTGCAAGACAAACCTAAATCATCATCCCTCCACATCCGTGCTTCAATCATTGATACAGCATTTATACAGGATACATTTTTAAATCTTGTTTTAGGACTAAATTAATTTTTATTCTCTTGCTTTTACATCATGATGATCTTTGGCATTTCTTTGCTAATTATTTTTATTGCATAGTTGTCTTTGATAGTCTTTAATTCTTCTTATATCTGTTTTGTTTGTTTCTTTCCTTTTTTATTACTCTGTTTTATAATTTAGTCAGCATGTTGTTTTTAAATGTGCGTATAATAAAGTTGATTTGACATGACTTGTCATGCAGTTTTTCGAGTGCTTTGTGACCCAGCATCTTCACTTCAGTCTCATCTTTCCAGAGGCCGTTGTTCTTGTTGTCTATTGGTTTGCTCATGTTGTAAGAGGCACAGGCCTCAAACTTGATATTCCTTCGAAACAAGCCAAACTAGTCTTTTTCTAATAGTCTAACAGTTTCTGAACGTCAACATTTAACATGCTAAGTGAGTCCTGCAGGATCTGAGATGTAGCTGTTGGCTTTGTAGCGATTTCTCTGATCATTGCACGATCTACAGTAACTTTGGACTGAACTTCTCAGGTCAGCCTTCCTGGGAAGACCAGTAAATGTTGGATTTTTCCCACTAATATTACCAATTCAAATATCATTAATTACTAATCATCCACTAATAATGACTAATGCTTTTCACTGCACTATTATGGACTACAATCTTTTGGAAATTACTCCCAGATTGACTGCCTGCAACCATCTTATCTCACTCAATTTGTTTTTAATAAATCCTAATATGTGAAAATGTATAGGCAATAGTTTCTTTTTCACACACATATATGTACTAATTATGTACTTGTTATGTGGATACACATACACATCTTCTCAGGATCTGAGGAGATGGAGGGCTTCCATTCTCAGATTAGATGTTCTCTCCTCTGGACTAGTTACACAACAACCCAGACATGCTGTCGCCAGGTTTGGACACACTCTGTCACAAACCTTCACTTAGGCATCATTTGTTAAAGCCAAGGTTTCCCTGTTGTGTTTCCTAGTTTTAGTTGGAGATATTTCACTGCAGATGGCTTAAAGAATGTAGAAAACATATCAGTCTATTACTGCTAGTGTTTTGGCATTGAACAATGTCCCATTAATGACATGAGACCAGGGACTTCTTTTTCTCACTAGCTGACAAACGGGACTGATAATTAATTTAAACCATTGAGGTTGTCACTCTGCCTTTTCTGTGGTGGATGTCATGTGCGCCTGATTCATGTGAGTGTGATCTTGTTTTGTTTGCAGCATGCTGAGGACAGAGGTTACAGCTCCCAGATGAGTGAGTGTTTTTGTGTTGCTATCAATACCACATGTATTTGGATATATCCACAAATTTTGATGATGAATTGAAAAGGAACTTGCCGGTCAGCAGAGGAGAATTTGAACAACAAGTTATAAGTGAAATGGTGTAGAGCATGTTGAGAAGACTTCAGAGCTGCAGAACGTGTGAAAACCGCCAATGATCTAATGAGAATCACCCGTCACAGCTGCAATCAAACACAATAAACCTCAGTCTTAAAATGGCTTGGGTTTAGTTCGACACTTTTTTCATCGTCAGTAAAGAGATCCATGACTGTACCCTGGATGTCTCTGGCCTTGCAGGTGACTGGGCCTCCCCAACTCCCCATCTCTGAACCTTTGCAGTAAACAGCTCTCATTAAACCCCACATATTTGAACCAGATACCAAAGAATAAATTAACAAAGTTGTATGCAAGTGTAAGTTTCAGCATCATAATTCATCTACTTTTTATTGATTTCAAAAATATAAAAATGCACTGCTGATCGCTGGCTGGCGTAGGTCTGAACTAAAAGCACTAACTGCTGGTGTGCAAAACAAAAGTCGGACAGAGAGAAAGCACATTTAAAAAATGCGTCCACGCTGATGTCACTGGGATTATTAGTTGAAACAGTGTCCGATTTTAGTGGCAAAACTCTGCAGTTTTCACTTTCAGGCAGCTGCTTTGCAAATTTGAGCAAAAACTGTCTGTCACACACTGTCACATTAACATTAACAGAAAAAAGTATCTTTACAAAGTGCCGGAACTGACTTCTTCGCATACCTTGTGCTAATTTCTTCTAGCAGCATAGATGAGCTTCATCAAACCTGGTTCTCAGTGGATACAAATACACTTTAAACCACGCCAGGTAGTAGCCAGGACCTATTCCGGTGACGTTCTACATGGAGCAATCAGGCTCGTCTCAACCATTTCAGCTTATTATTGGTCTCACAACACTTTTAATGAAAATTTACACTGATCATCAGTAATTATAAAACATTTATCGTGTAGAGTTTTGAGTATGGGCAGGAATAATTTAATTTTTTAAAATCAGTTTTCGTCCTGAAAAAGTATCAGCGTTCACTCTTTCAGCCTTGTGCATATTTTTTAGGCTTCTGCTCAACTATCTAAAACCCATAAAGATGTAAGGACATCACTGCAACCATGGGGACTATTTTAACACATATGGAGTATAAAGGGACATTTGCAGGATTTATTAAGATGTGTAATCAGTAGATGTGTTCCTGGTGAAGAATAAATTAAAAATGGCAAATTAAGAAAAAGTTTCCAAAGTGGCCATTTTAGCTTAGTTTGACAATCTGTTCAAAACAAATCAAACTTTATTTAAAAAGCACGGTATATGCATGTGAGCTGCACAAAGTGCTTCCAATAATTAAAACAAGGCAAAAAGTAAAACAAGATGGTAATGAAGGTAAAAATGTAACCTTTAGGTTAAAAGAAAAGTGTTACTGTTTCTGAAAGTCTTTTAGATCAGATGTGTTATTTATTACACTTTGGCCCTTTGCCTATGGATTTCAGAACTGTAGCTGCAGAGTGTAGAATTTACGTGCAGTGTGATTGTCAGTGCTTGTAATCAATTTGCTTAGCAAAGACTCAAAATGCATATCGTAATCGGATTCAAAGAATACCATTTTCATCAAAAATCTCTATAATATGAGTACAAACAGACTGAATGCAGTCTGAATTCCTTAACAGTATATAGCAAACAGTTCACGATATGTTTGTTGTTGAAGAAGTAATAAAAATTTCAGTTGACATACACGATGAAGCAGAGATGGTTCTGATCATGCTAACTGCATCTAACAAATGTGTTTGCTCTCAGTTTGTAAGTGAGTGAATGGCATGGGAACAGCTGCGCTGGGAAAAGCCCAATAACACGCTTTTTGTTAAAACATGCTGTACTGAGACACAAAATGCTAGTTTGTGAAGCAAATAACAAACTCAAGTAATACGATAATAGCGCAGACATGTGCTGTTTAAATGCCGTAGCTCCCAGCCATAATTGTTGTGACGGATTCAAATGAAAAACACATTCTTTAGAGCGTCCTGTGTCTGTAGGAAGTGCATGAAAGAGTATCCTTTAGCTTCTTTATGTGCAGAGGTACAAAGAAAAGCCATCAGTTCGGCAGAATGTGTCATGAAACGGAAGGCCCCACCCTGGTTTACCTGAGTCGCATTGAAAGAAAGCGTACAGAACAGGATATCGTTGCTGTTAAAGAGGAAACAAGGCTTAACCAGTGCCAACAACTGGCTATTAAAAATGTGAATGCCTCATTGTGTTGGTGGTCTTAGACTGAATCTTAAAATAACAGGGTTTTACATGCTTCTCACTCCCCTAGGCAGAGAGCTGCAGCCACACTTGTCTTTTGAAGAATTTGTTTTCCATATAATCGAATGGGGGAAAAAGAAAGGGTTGGCTCTCTCTCATTCCTCGATTAGTATTCTGAGAGGCAGACAAAGAGGCCGCAGCAGTATTAATAGCCTTTGACATTTTCAACTTCCTTTCCAGAATCCAGTTTGATTGGTGCGGAGGTTTTTGGGTGGGTGATGATAAGAATGCCGGAAGGCAGGCTGACATTGCCGGTCCCCAGACAGCTGAGTTCATTAGGAATGTCTGGTGAGTTGGGTCTTAACCCGACTCCATGTCACTTGAAGTCCCAAAATACAAATTCCAGTGCATTTATCACCTAAGAGTAAAAACCAAGGAATGAAACTGGGAAAAGATTTTTCGATAGGAAGAGTGAAGCTTTGTGAAAGGAGGTTTTTTATTTTATTTTATTTTGATCCAATTGTTTTTCAGATTTAATGAGAGTGGTTTAATCAGATCTATAAGATATAAAGGATATTACCCCTATGGAGGCTGCATTTGACTTTTAGTATTTCATACAAAGTGATGATGGGTTAAGGTTTTAAAACTTTAAAGCAGCACTACTGAGCAGCTTTTCAACGAAGGCTACAGCATCCATCTTGCAGCCCGTCTCTTCCCTGACCTGTCTCCACACGCCGACTCATATGGGTTTCTTTGAATCAGACATGGGTTCAGGATGACTGGGATGATTCTGTTCCACTCAACTGGTTAGAGCTTCACAAGTGGGTTTTCTATCTTTTTTTTACTAGGACTTGGTCGGTTAACTGTAGTTTGTAAGTTCTGTATTAATTTATTTTGTTGTTTTTTTTGTTACTTTACAAGCATCATCCCCATTCGCATATTATGAGGTTGTTTTTTTATTGCCTTCACTGGGTTTTTTTCAATTTTAATTTTAATTTTTAACTTGTTCTCTTCTTCAAGCAAGTTTGAGCTGGTTCAGTGTTGCCGCCGCTTTTCTCTGGACAGTAAAGCGGAGAGATGCATTGATTCTGTCTACCAGTCATCTAGTCTACATTTCTAAACACAATCAGTCTGATGGTGTATATACACCTTTGTGTATACAACCCTCAGTTTCCCTCACTGCCAGATCGTTTCCGTGCTGTCCTTGTGAAGTCTGTGCCTCAGAGTTGTGTTTTTCCATTAAACCTTTGGCTGTTGTACCAGTCTGCCTCTTTGGCTTGCATTTAGTTCCACATCTTCCTCAAACCAGGACACAATGTCATCTGAACACTTAAAAAAAAAGAAAACTCCCATTTCTGCTAAACTCTGACACTGGTAATGCAGCAGAGCATCATAACAACCAACATTGTAATCAGGATGACAAATGGCTTTATTCTCTTCAAACTGGTGACTTATCAAAGGAATACATCCAGTATATAAAGTGTTTGGATTAAGTCAGGGGTCTGTTCTCAAGTACAAAAATTTGTATACAGATAGGTTAGACTTAAACAAATTGTTACACATTTTAAGCATAATTTTAGAAATAAGGTGGTTTTATTCCAGTGGCCTATTATTAAATTGTATAAGCTTTGTGTGTTTAGGTGGTCTTCTTTACATGCAGACCTTTTGACCTTCCAGTTTGCTGCACTATTTGAAAGCCTTCCAACTTACCAGCCAACCTGCTATTCCTCACCTCTTTATGCTCCTGTCACAGCACACAGACACTCTTTTACCTTCGCAGGCAAAACCTCAGGAATTTAAATTACCTCGCCAAGTTTCTCCTCTCCTCTCCCCTCCGTCAGTCAGCCATTCATAAACACTCCTCCTGCTCCGCCGGCGAATGCGGCCCAAGACAAATCACGCCATGTGTAAACAGGAAAGTCAGTGAATAGACCCAACGTCTCCCTGTTTTACATGCCATCCACCATCCCGTCTGTCACTCAAGATCTGCTCGCCCGTAGAGAACCCCTTCGTGTGATGTTTATTATGTTTTATTCCTGTGTTTGATCTTCACGTGTACCGGCTTTTCCTTTTCTTTTTTTCCCTCCTGAGAATTCCTGCATTTTAGAAGCAGGGGCGGTGTGAGAATGACTGACTGTGGGAGAGTTTAATCATTCTTGACAGAGGAGTATCTGTCACACGGGAATAACAGCTCTGTGGTCAGATTCATCATATTAGATGGAGGGATTTGCATGGGAGTTTGGAGTTTCCAATGAAGATGCTGACTGTGAGGGTACACATGCAGTCACAGCTTGATTCATCTTCTAAATCTTGCCGTTATTTTTCTTTCTGCAAAAAAGATTCATGATATTGATCAGAATTTCCAACCATCTGCTGAGGGCTCGACAAGCGTGGGCAGAGTCTTTGATTCCACTCGGCATTCAAAATGCAAATCAACATGGCAGAATTTCCACAAAGTTTCACGACATTCCAAAGGAATGCGTAGCCGTCCTAATGTAAAGGGCGGATTCTGTGGCGCACATAAATCTGAGGTAATGCTAAACCACAAAGGGTGTGTACAAGCAAATCTTCACAATTTCCACAAAATACAATCATTTCACAACTTATTTGCTTATTTTAAATTTTCATGTGATTAGTCTCATTTCTGCGGTGGTAAGGAAATGGATTATTATTATTTGGACCAAATATTTAATGTTCCCATTATTTAACCCAGCACATAAACAAATGCGTCATCAGCAATTCATTGCCCATACAATAACACCGAGGCTGTTTCCCACAGTGGGGCCGGAGCTGGCAGAGGGACTGGGCTCTGCTGCTGGGAGGGAGCCAGCTAGCATGAACATGCAGACCACCACTGCACATTCTCAATCTACACAACAGCACATGGGATTTAAATGCAGCTCTATGCCCGTTGGACTGGACCACATGCTGCTCTGTATTGTGGGGAAGAAACAGATGCTGATACTTTTAGTGTTACATTTTTAAAAAAAACACATTTTTATGTGTAAAAACATTGTAAGGTGAACAGACCCAGTGTAAAAACTACTTTATGAAGGAGCCTGTAAGTGTAGAAAGTAACTTAATAATTCATATAAGAACTATTCAACTGAATCGGTAGGTACTCTCAACCCTCCTACCACTTCTTTAGGGTTAGAAACTTTCCTCAGAAACTGCATCCATCCAGTTTCTATGCTGCTTATTCCATGGTATCTGCGGGGTAGCTGGAACCTGAGGCAGGCGAGAGGCAGGGTACAACCCGGACAGGTTAGAGTCAGTAGAAAACCTAAGAATCACAAACCAATAGTAAAAACACGCAATATCACAATAGCAAACAATTTGGTCAATAACTGTTGATAAACCAAAGATTTTTAAGCAACACTTCACGAACAAGCCCGCAGTAACAACAAAATCAAATGGAATGGACACAACACAGATTAGAAAGAAATGTAATACAGACAACAAAAGACCATGATGGTGGCACTTCATGTAGCCAGGCTTGAAATCTGATGTTGCGACTTCTCCAGTCAGAAAGGAAAGACGGGGTCAGTTTGTCACGTCTGGCATGAATCTTTTGGAAAATGATCCTGCATGACGAACAGATTACAAAACGGACATCAGAACTCTGAGGTGAAGTCTGAGTTCTGCGCTGCTGTCTGGTGGAGGTAATGCTGAGCAACCAGAGGACATGGCTGATGAGGGCAATAATGTTTGAAACAGATTTATGCATTTATGTACGTAAAGACAGCATAAATGTGCCTATAAAATGTCCAGGGAGCACGTCACAATGTCATTGTCACGATTGTGGATGTCATTTTACAAGTTGCCATGTTACAACAAAACTATCATTAGGTTAATAATGATAAAGAGTTAATAAACTGGTTATAATCATGCCTAAAATACTTCTTATGATGTTGACTGCTTGTCACGGATGCCATTTTTACACTTTGCATGCAGTAGCTTCCATGACCACTGGCGATTGCATATTCTTTGAATGCAATCGGATTCCATATTTGCCTGTTTGTGACAGTCTCGGTGGAAAGGATGACATGAGGAAGCTTTTTTTCTTTTCATTTTTACCCTGGGCTGTGACACAGAAATCATGCAAATGTGAACTTGTGGAGCCCCAAACAGAGGCTGTTTTTTGTAAAATCCAAACAGTAAGGAATTTATTTATTCTAAAACAGTATCACTGTAAACGGAGAGACCTGAAGTCCAGATATCAGGTTAGATTTTAATGCCGCTGGTATTGATCATAACCCCATCTGTAGACGTTTTGTGGTATAAGGTGTAAAATGCATCATTCTTCCCTGCACTGACAGCAAAAGGTCATGACCCGATATCTTGGTCTTGGAGAACATCACGGCTCTGAGAAGTCATACACGGTGGGGTGATGTCACCATGAGGGGCCTCCCACACATTCCATCCCACATCCACCCAAACGGAACAACTTTCTGACTTTATTGTCATGGTTACGCACATATGTTGTTATGCATTTTGAGGCACAAATGTTGCTTCTTAATACCCTCTTAAAAAATTATGTGGTTTTATGTGGTTTTCCATTTACTTTCTCTGTAAAGAGAATCTCATTTTCATGCCATATCTGTGTAAATAATGAAAATATCTTTCAGTGTGTGTACGTTTTGATCTGAACAAGTAAAAAAAAAAACATTTAACCGCTGCAGAAACATCAGTACCAAGCACAAAAAAAGTAGTAATGCATTTCCTGTTCTTTACCACAAAGAGTTAAAGATCTGAAGGCTTGCACCCGTGTAAATAAAGCCTATTTAAGACAACAAATAAAACATCAGATGTGTGTCACCTAAATGGAGGGTAAAAAAAGAGATTTGATTGAGCGGAGCAGCCACAGCGGAGCCATTGTATCATCAAGATTAACGGCCTTACCGCAGCCTGCATGAAGCCTCTGGGACCGGGGAAGTGCATTGTGAAGATATTGTAGTATTTCAGTTGATTTTGTGGGATCGTTTCCAAAGAGTAGAGGCTGCAGAGAGACCCCACCGGTCAGTCCTTCATTCTTTTGCTCTGACATGGTGATAGTGAAGAAAGTCTGTAATCTGAGTGAAACTCATCGAGCGCAGGGGAATACTGAGCAGATATCCAGAGCTGCTCGTCTTAAATCTTAACCTAAATCAAAAGTGTGAATGGGAGACGCTGAGGGAGACTGCCGTGATTCTTTTTCAACCGGCAATAAAATAAGTATGGCAATGATTTGAGAGGATGTTCTTTGTTGTTAACATGAGCCTTGCAAAGGTGTGTTTGAGTCATCATCATGTCAACAGCTCTTTAATCCTGCAAAGACAAAATCTCTGCGTGCATGCCTGTTTGGAGGTTATGTGTGTGTGTGCGCGTGTTTTGGGAAGCGGTTAGGGGAAAATAGTTGTGTTCTGATTTGATCTGAAACATTTCCTTCAGTTGGGTTTCTATTTACAGAACTGCTGTAATGACTCAGTGCACAAACGCAGATACCCATCAGCAGAGGCTGGCGCAGGGCCAGGGTCGGAGCGTTTGACCGGGTGCACAGACACGCAGCGCGACCTCCAAATAACATCATTACCGTCTGGATTATTATGTGATATTTGGGGGGGCAGCACACAATAACAGATTAGTAGTTGCTAAAGTATTTGTCTGCTTAGATGATTAATGGATGTGTTCCAGACCATGAGGACATGAGGCAGCCTTACATAATAGACACAATACAATTAAGATTACAAACGCTACAAGTTCATTTTCATCATTTAAAAGAATAGTTCAACATTTTGGGGTTATTTGCTCTCCTTCTTTAAAAGTGTCACTATCACCAGCCTGATTTTTTTTGTGAAGACTTATTCATAATCAGATGATGTGAATAAAAAAGGTAGATGGAGATGGTAAAAATAAACATTTAGAAAAAGCATACACTAATGAGCATGAAATGCAGTTTTTATCCATTTCAAATGAGTCTTTCTAAAATGGAAAGTAATGGGAACAGTATGGCAAATGTCACTTTTAAATTGAACTAATGAAATGGCTGGATTACTTTCAAAATAAAAATTTGTTAGTGGTAATCTTCCAATTAAAACATTGCTGGTTCATTCACCAGTTTATGTGGGCAAGATACTCAACCCTGAATGTGTTCTTTACTCCTAAAAATGGATAAAAGGGTGAACTAATGACATATTTAAAGGAGAGATAATAGGTGGGCTGCAGGTATCTCTCAAACCACTGGTGCTCATGGAAGACAACGCTGAAGGAAAAAAAAGGGGAATTAACTCCAAAAAGCAGTAAAAACAAAAGTCCAGTCCAGATAACATGCAAAATTCCATTTATTCATTTATTTATTTATTAGCTATTTATCATGTTATCATTCCCTTCACAATAACACACCCCACAGGTTGCATTCTCCCGTTCATGTATATCCCTGAATTTCCTGTATAAAAGCCACTGAGGAGAGCCAAAACAGCTGTTACTGCATAGCCCCTCCCATTCTGCAAAGCTCCTCCCCTCTCTCGAGTTCAACTCCAGCAGAGCACTCCTTACCCTGCCTCCCAGTTTGAGCTGCAGCAACATGCTAAAGGGGGTGCATCATATAGGTTGGGAGAGACACAGGGGTGAATTTTCAAGATGTGTGCGCAGCATGAGGCATGGTATATTTTGACATTTACGGGATGCTTTACACTGACACCATGTTTGATTTCCTATTTGGTCCTACAGTATCTGAACTGCTGAGCCTGAGATTGATGTTTTCTGATGCATCCAGGCACCTGTATTTCTCGGAGAGTCGTATCGGAGAGGTGCATCTGAGACGTATCAGATTAAAACAGCCCTTATTAGCTGTGGAGGCTGCTTCGTGTAAATGGGCCTTTAAGCTCTCTCCAGTCTCTGCCAGATTATCAGCAGCCTTGTTCTTGTCTCGTTTAAAGCTGTTGACCAAGTTTTGCCCCTGGGTTACCCTCTATTTCCTTTGCCCATGATAGACTTATTCCACATCCTGATCATCTGGACATCAACCTCTGTTGTTATTTATGATTAACAGTTCTTTCCTACACCCTTTAAGTATCCTGACCTCTCCCTTCCTGTGTATGAACATCGACTGTTTTTTGACATTGCGTCTGGATTTTGCATTGGTGACCTAACTGGACTTTCTCAGATCACTGATTTGAGCCATTCTGGATAACACCTCCTAAAGTTTCTCTGCCAACCTTTTTCTCTCTCTGTATCACTCATTTCAATAAATGTATTGCTTTTTTTAACACTTATTCCTGTGTGTGGCTGAATTTCTGTGTCCCCAGTGTTACCTGTTACAAGCCAATGTGGTGAACATTGTCTTGATATCTAAAGGGGGTGTTAAAAAGATTCAGGGAGTGAAGGCATCTGTGGTAATCAGAGTACTCAGATTCCAGAAAACTGGGATGGTGGCTCAAACAGATCTCAGAAACACCATCAGATCTCTTTCTGAAGACAACTGTCCTGGATTGATCAGAACCCCCATGCTAGCCGGCTAAATGATGAGCAACCCCCCTCATGAGGAGTAGTTTAACATCTAAATGTCTTTATACATAGAAAACTGATTTGTTTTATGTACATTTTACTACTATACTATTAATTCAGTTACATGGAGATTTAATATCAATATTAAACACAGAGAACAGAGATTAAAGTGAAACTATTCCTTTCATACTCAGTCAAACCATAAGTGAATTGTTTGGCAGTTTTCCAAGACAAACTGTGCAAGCAAAGAGCTTCATAGTGCACAGAAGAAGTTTTTAAATTAATTCTTCTTAACCTGCTCTTTGAAAATAGCATCCAGCTATCCAGCTGTGCTCTCACACACATACACCTTACTTTACACTCATCAATCATCCTTTTTCCACTGGGCTGTCCTCCAGAATCGAGTCTAAATGTCTGTTATGAAATCTGGGCCATGTGTTGTAAACCAATATTGGTTTACAGTCCCTAGGCCTTTCAGACTAGTTTGGTCCTGTGCCTAAGTACTCCTCAAAATCAAATCCATTTATAATGCACTGATGTATGAACATTTGCTTTCCCTTAAAGCCCAGAGCTGGAGTTGAAACTGTATCATTAAAATCACTCTGCCGGCTTTTTTATAGCATGCTTCATTGTACTGAATGCATTCTTTGACTGACTGACCCAGACATTAAGGTCTTGTTTTCCTTCGCATCCCAGTTACAGAATAAAGAACCGTGCAAATGTTTACGTGTAAATGCAGTGATTTGATTCCTGACATCATGGAGTTATCTGCGCGGTTGGAAATTCACGATTCCCCACATGCATCTGACACTGAAGATTGAACATTGCTGCAACATTTGCTTCTCCATGATGAAAGGAACAACATTCCAGGTTAGAGTATCTCTGTATTCATATGCTGTCAGGAAATAGCTGCAGAGATCAATCAAAACGTGTCCAAATGGAAATCTTTAATGCAAAAAACACTTCAGTTCTGATAAGCTTCAAAAAAAGTATTTTGTCTTGCAGCTTTATTCTTAAACACAGACTGAACCCTCTTCGAGAAGCTGTCTTGTCAGGTTTTTAAGGAGTCTTCAGGGATAGCTCAGACTTCTTAAAGGACATTGAACGCTCCTCTTTGGATGTTGGCTACCTCTTTGTTTTGTTATCTGCCAACATCCCACTCTGCTTCACTAATGTCGAGGTCTGGGCTTTGGGGGAGGATTCATGACTCCATTAGACCTGTTGCCATTGATTTTCAGTCCAGTTTTTGTGACAACCTCAGCCTTTTCTCCATGTTTCCCGTTTAAAGAAAAGGCTGTTTTTCTCCTAGAACCGCCAGATGCATCTCTCAGATCTTGTGTCAGGTCTTTTGTTTTTCTCTCTTTGTAAAGGACATCACTTTCGAATACTGTTCACTTGCCCATGTGGATAATGTGTGTATTTTTCTAAGCCTGATACCTTTTCACACCATGATAAGATATACGAAGGTTTCAATAAATGTGGGACTCACCTTGTTGATGCCAGGCTCTTTTCTGCCAAACTGTTATCTATAATATTATTTTTAATGGCAAATACTGAAAAAGGAACAATGTTTTTGCAACAGGCTCAAGAAGGAAAGGCTGAATCCTGAAATGGAACGAAGCAGAGCACAAAAAACTGAGTCAACACTAAATAAAAAGTCCAGATGAAGATGTTACATCTCAATCCTCCCTTCATATTTTCTCCCGACCGCAGTTGAGCGGCCAAAGATTCCTGCCCTGAAAATGTGACAATGATGTGGGAGAAGGTGTGGAGACATGAGAGGCTCTGCTGGGTGTGAAGCTGTAGTCATCAGGCCTGACAGGAGGGAGACTTCTACAAATTTGCATTTTTTAGCTGGATGACTGCACTGTGAAGACATGTCTCAAACAGCTGTTTTGGTATGTCGAAGGTTTTTCTTTTTTTGTAGGATGTTTCATTGAGTTGCAGTTAGAAAACCCGGGATTCTCTAAGGCACAGAGTGGGAATCACATGCATGTCAATGCCTGCAAGAGGTTTATTTGTTCACTGCTCACAGGCATGCACAATGTATACAACCTCAGGTGTCACTGGGCTTTTACATTATTACTACCCCACTTTCATATCTATTCTGTGGGGGTTCCCCGGACCAACCCCTCCCTGACGCCACACCCAGGAGAGAAGACATGGGAGTAAAGGAGGGTCCCTGCCTGACAACACCAGGGAATGACTCCCTCCAAATGCTATGCAGGGTGACATCTGCAAACCATAACAAGTCCTAAAACCACTCTGAAAATGCGATACAAAGAACAGGGCCATGGCCTTTTTCAGCTCACATAATGAGGCCACGGGGTAAGCATCTTCACAGGGAGGAAGGAGGACTAGCAGGAAAAGAAACAGCTGAATTCATACCATGTCATTATATTGCTAAATATTTATATTACACCTCAGCGCTGTAATTATATACATGACATACATTATGAGCATTATCTTATTGAGCGATCTGGAAGGTTTCTCCCCAGATCAATCACCCTTGTAGCATGATGCTCTTTATCAAAATTATTTTAAAAGGCAAGCTCCATGTTATTATTACTTTCAAGCCTAGGAAACGCTCTCTGGTTGCATGATGGCATGGCCCCTGAAATTCCACTGCCCCCCCCCCCCGCAATTGGTCCGATTGCGTGGATGCGTCGAGTCATGGCGGATTCAGGACTGGGCTAGTCCTCAGACAGAGGCTGGCTCCTTCAAGGATCAGCTCCATCAGACGCCAAAGCAGCCTGAGGACTTACTGCTTCATAGCCACAACATTTGAACATGGAGACCAGTCAAAGCCAATTACGTGTTTACTCAAAAACAGCTGATAAAATCCAGAGGAACTAGTTCCGTCTGACAGAAAATGTTGTCGCTAGCTATGTCTTTTGAAAAATTTTTGATGCGCAACATGTATTCCAAGCTACAAAACGGTATCATCTCACCCCTTTCTTTTTTTTTTTTAATGGACAGTCTTTGCAAACCGATCCTGCATATCGAGACACATAAAAGCGCACGCATCCCAGGTCAAAGACAAGCTGATATTCAATCAGACTGAACTTGGATAAGGTTTGCTTGCCTGACCCAGAGAGGGAGTCCACCGGATGCCTTATCTCTGCTAAGTCAGTGGAAGATCAGTGTCAGAAACGGCAGCACGCTCCACCAAACGCCCCCGGCCATTCCTGCTGCAACCCTACCTCAGTGGCCGACTTACAGACAGCTGAAGAATCTCCACCTCTCAGACTTCACCTTGCTTCCTCCCTAATTTCCTCCTCTGTTGCCATTTTGTTGAACACATGTAATTGCGGTGTACACCCCCACCCCCCCCCTCCCCTTTGCCTGGTGAACAGGGAAAGCCCTGTGGATTCATAGGCACTGAACCCTAATTGGACTAATGGCGGTGGTATATCTAAATTACCTCCCTCCATCCGAGAGGGTTGCTGTGTTTATGTCTGCTGCCTTGGGTAAACTCCCCCCGTCCTGTCATTTATCGGGGCACTTGTTTGTTGTAAAATGCAGCCCCACAGCAGATCCCTATCAGCGTGGCCAACTGACCTGTCTAGCCCACGCAGGCAGTAAAACAAAGTCCTGCTTCTATTTTCTTTTCTTTTCATGCCTGTGTTTTCGTACCCGGGTTTATCTGAAAAAGGTCTCTCCTACGACATTAAATAGTAAAAGGACAATTTATAAATGTTCAGCTATAATATTAGCTGGACTTTCAGTTTCAGTGTTGAAATGAAAATGCATATGTTGAAAAAAATTTAATTTCCAGCCCTCAGGTTGGCATATTTAAAAATAAAGTTGCTTGTTCTCTTTCTCAAAGTGAGATGAAAACTGAATATCCCTTTTCTGAACTGATTCACATCACTCAGATTTTTAAAATGTAAAAGTTTTAGCCTTCATTTACTTGGTCTCGCAACGTAGAACAACAAAGAATATAGTAACTAAAGTTAATCCTAAAACCCACATATGAGTTTATATATGCTTTAAGTTGAAGCAGAAGTACTACGAGCTTCCACATAATAAAATGATAAGTTACAAAGAACTATTGTCTTTTCCTCCTGACATCAAAGAAAACATAATTTAAGACAACCACAGTAGACCAAAATTCTACACAACACAAGGCATGATGATAGTACAGGGCAGGAGTGGTTGTAAAGGCAATAAAAGAAAAATACGAGGAGTGTAAAGGTTTACAAATGGATAGAAAAAGGATGTGAAACTTCAATGTAGATTAAAAGCATTGAAAGCATAGGTCTTCATATATAATGCCATAAACTGATGAGTTAAGCATCAGTGTGTAAGCAGCACGTTTTGCTTGTAGCTGCAGGTGGAGGGGACATTACATAAATCTGCAGGACACACATCTGTTTAAAATCTTTAACCTTTTCCCTCACTGTAAAATGTTTGGCTGTTATTCATTAAAATAGCTGATTTAAAAATCTGATGTCTAACCAGTGACAGATAGGATGTGAAGAGTTATCCAAGATGGATAACGGCGTGTTCAAAGTCCTGTTTTTCCAGCACAGCTTTGAAAAGGTCCAGTTTGTAGCCGATGACAGAACCGGCTCTTTTGATTTGTTGATGCTGCTGTTGTCCCCGTCTCTGATGCTGCCTCAGGACACTGGAGACGACAGACACATAGAAAATGTCCAGCATCGGGCTGCACATGTTGAGATTTGGGCTTCCTCAGGAAACGGATGTTCATATGCTCTTCATATCTGCAATGTCAGTGAGTCCTGCTGTTCAGGCTGTCACCCTTGTGGCCTGCCTGGTACATACATGATAATGGTGGTGGCACAGTCATCTGTGGTGCCTCTGGGCTGCTGGTCACTATGCCAGACTGCACATTGCCTGGCTGGACTAAGTTTAGTCCGCCTGTTGGTATTTCACAGTCTAGGAGATCGGGGGCTTTGCCTACACCCATAACTCAGAGTTTACCTTAAGCAGGAGAGCCTGGATGGTGTTGCATGCATTGGGGAAAAAAGAAAACAGATTCTGACTGATCATCCAAGTATGACTGAACCCCTGATAGTTAACGGTATCATCTATGCCTAGCAGTGTGTGGGATACAGTATGAGGGCTGCATGGAGGCTGAATGGTGCGTGGGTCATCAGGAACGAGGCAGGAATTGATCTGCTTAGATGCCCTGTTCAGGTTGACGCCGTTATTGGACAGCCGACTGGCACAGAGCTTCTGGACCTAGCAGATAGTTCAACAGGTCCTGCAGACTAATGATCCAGCTCCAGGTGTCACGGTGAGCACTATGACTGTGTGCTTGTGTCGTCTCATGTTGAACTAAACTACCTTCCACCTCTTCTATGACTCGTTCATGCATATGGCAAGCGCTGCAGGTCAAGTAAGATCAACATATGTTTGTTTAAGGAGCAGCTTTGTCTGCAGTCGGTATCTCTGGTTCTTGTTTGTTGCCCTTTTGGACTCCTTTCAGTGATGTTGCAGAGTTCCCAGAACTCAAGAGTTATGACAGTTGCAACTGAAGCAGTTGCCAAAACTGTGAAAGTGACATGTAAATCCTTTATAAACTTGGGCTTTATGTTAAAAATATTCCATATGGTTCTGCATCTTGAGGCAAACTGATTAAAAGCAAATTTGTAACACCTGGCAAGAAAAACTGCAGTTTATGTGATGTATTATTTCTTTTATGCAGTTCTGAGTTTCCCCAAGTGTGATTAGATCATATTTGTTCAAGTGAAAGCCAAATGACAAAGAAAAACTGAATGCCAAGTTGTTTTTTCCTTCTTTTATCTTTTAACAGACAGCACAGGCAGCAGTGATACAATATTTACCTACCTTGAACAGTGACTGTACAACGATCAAGGACATGTTATTGTTCCTCCTTCATAGCGAATTAAGCAGGAAAAATAGGGAAAGGACAAAAATGTGTCCACCGGACTCCTGGTTCCCATCGAACAGAAGTCCTGCTCCTGCTCTGCTCTCAGAAAACTAACCCAAATAACACTTGCGACCCCGGCGAGAATGAAAACAACAGCCTGAGAATGAACACCAGCGTGGTTCCTTGTTGGGCATCGCAGGAAGCAACCAGCACTTCTCCCACATGACAGGCTGCTGAGTGTATTTGCCATTAAGGAGGCATGCTTGCACTGACAGATCGGATATGCCGGCCCGCATCAGCAGACCCTCGTCAGGCTGCAGAGTCACATCCTCCTGCATTGCCTGCCGGTGACCGGGGGTGACCCCTGACCACCCCTCCTCTCAGGATCCATGTGAATGCACTCTGCCTCCATGCATCCTGCTGTTGACACCAGCAGCAGTGCTGAGGGAAATCCATCGACGAACAGCTCGTCCCAGCAAATTGAGAAGAGGAGGAGAGGCCCCTTTTCGTTTAATCTGCTCTCAGCTTTATGCACGGCTTTGCTCACCAGGACAGGCCTGCTTCCTCTCCAGCTGCTACCTCGGGGAGGACAAAGACAACGTGCAAAGAGTGGCGACCTACTTCCTGTCCTTGTCTTGTGTATCTTGTGGGTTTGGAGCGTCTGTCTAAAACAATACAGGACAAAATAACAAACTCTACTTGGACAAAGCACAGCGACTCTGCCCTACAATCCATCTCTGCAGATAATTCAGAAGTAATTGTGGTCTAATAAAGGCAAGATGAGTTCTGAGTTGCTGAGGCGGAGATGTGAGATGTGAGGAGAGGAAATGAGAGGAAAGGTGATGAGATTAGAGGAGACGAGATGAAAGGATGGGAGAAGAGATGAGAATACTGCACAAAGAGAAGAGATGAGACTGAAAAAAAGGCAAGAGAATAGACAGAAGTGAGCTAAAGATGGCCAAGAGGAGAATGGAGAAAATGAAGGGGAGATAAGATGACAGGAAATGAGAGGGAAGGAAAGGTGACAAGATAAAAGGAAAGTACTGAGGATGGGATGAGACATGAGATCAGAGGGGAAAAGAGGCAGATTAGACGAAAGGAGGAGATGTGATTAAAGATGGGAAAACAGGAAAGGGGGAGAGGAGGAAAGCAGGATTAGTGAGTGTAAATATTACCCATACAAACTTCATTTTAATGTTAAATATGTGTATTAGATGAAATGTCCTCTACAGCATGTTCTGCAGAGCAGAATCATTGTCAGAGGAAGCCGGATTTATATCGCTTTGCACCGTACCAAATCCTAATTACGCACCCACCTTTTTAACTTTTAAAGCAAAACCAAATGAACTCATGTCAAATGACCAATGCTATATCAGGATTTACACGGCACCATCAAATCTGTAAATCATTTGTATCCGTTAAGAGGGATTATGCAGAGGACGGAAATCTGCAGAGCATCAATTAAGTCCAACATATGAATAGTTTTCCAGTCAGCTGTCACAGCGAATCCCTGGGTGCTAATAAAGCTAGCCCAGGCAACAACGGCAACACAGCATCCACGCAGACACTCAAGACTTTGTACAACTCCAACTTTGACAAGTATGAAGGTGATTACAGTATCTGCAGCCTGATTTTTTTTATTTTTTTATTTATTTTTTTTTAACCATGTCTTGTCCAGCATTGTTGCAAGCAGAATGATTATCTGGCTGCTATTTGGTGCTGGGCAAATTTACTCTATCAAGAAGGTATTTATACTGCATGTATAAAGTCTCTCTTG
>JAVQJG010040840.1:0-30816 GCA_036024015.1 Craterocephalus amniculus | reverse complement strand
GAAGCGACTGGCCACGCCCTCCCTATGCATCTACCAATCAGCAGCTACTTTGGTGGAGGGACGGAGAGCACAGAGCAGAGCGCTCTGACCATTCATCTTCAGATATTCTTTTAATTTTTTAATTATTTTCCTGCCATCACGTTTAGAGGGGCAGTCACAGCTTTTGGGGGGGGGGGGGGGGCATTGCCCCTCCTTGCCCATGCCTATATCCGGGCCCGATCAGATGTACAGAAAATCTTATTATTATATACCCTCAAAACTAAAGAGAGTCAATAACGAAATCCAACTGTGAAAAAAGTGCAGGAAATCAACAGGAAACAAAGCTGTGCATGACTATTTTGTTAAACATTGCATTTTGCTGCTGAATGTTTTTCCCTTTTTCCACTTTTTCTTGCAACAACATAGCAATTCAAAATTCAATATAACATATCAACCTTTGTATTATTATTTTTTTTTTGGGGGGGGGGGGGGGCCAAAGGAAAATTTGAAGCAACACTTATGCGCTGTTTAACAAATAAAAACGTAACAAACGCGCATGGTGTCTTCATTATTTGCAGCTGGTGTGTGCCTTCTGCAGACATGTCACAGTAACTTTAACCTATACGGGACCTTTAAAAAGTCTCTCCTCAGATTCGTGTCATAATGGAGCCTCTCATTTCCAGCTCTGTAGCCTGCTGCTGTTGACTCAGATCAGATGGGGTGGGGTGGATGCAGTGCCCACCCGTGTTTCCTACAGGCTGGACGGGCTCGATCTGACTGCTTAATCATAACAAACCAACCACAAAAACGGGGACAAAGGAAGCGGAGTTTGGCAGGGAGGGCGCGGATGTTGTCAGGAGGAAATGGTATGCGCAACGGCGGCAGAGGCTGAACTGTTCCTCCCTCTGTCCCGCGCCTATCGTCTCCTCTGTAGGTATTTGCACAAACTACCGGGCGCTAAAAGTGCTGGAACTACCGTGCTCTGAAACCAGTGTTGTGGGACACACATCTACCGACATGCCCCAACGATACAGCTGAAACGTTTACCTGCTAACGATGGCTTTGGCGCGGATGGTTGCTAAAGTTGGGCCGAGACTTTTGGGAAGTCTTCCGTCATTTCACTGCGGTTTCAGACCCTCTGCTTCGGTGACTTATCTCCACCAGGTAACTACATGTCATAGGTTTTCAACAACTGCAGCAGTGTCACTTTGCAGTATTTTTCTTTTTTCCGACACACACAAGACTGTTTTGCCTATCTAATAGATAACATCTGCTATTCAAACCAGGGGAAAAAAAAAACCCATTCGCTGCAGCAGGTGTAGTTGTAGAAGTCACAAATCTATACCAGCAAACTATGTAACATTCCTTTTCACTTGTGGTGAAATCAGATGGGGGGGTTGTAAGATTATCTTTTAGATAATGGTATTTCGTATTATTTGCTGTCTGTCTTCTGTTGGCATTCAGAAAACAACAGCGAATTTGGTCCACGTGTGTTTCTTTTTAAGAGGTTGTTTAGGCCTCATGTTTGAATGTAGTAAAAATGCGAGTAAGAAAATTATGGGGATCGGAAATGTGTTACAGTTTTGGGCAAACATTGTTTATAAATACTTTACATCCTTCAGCCTAGAAAGGAAGCACTTTTTCGCTTGAATTTATTTTATCAATAAGTACAGGGTGGCATGCCAACAGTCATACATCACTGAGCATCATTTCCAGCCCTGTCAAAGGTTCATGGTAAACGAGTTTGTGAACGCCTTACAGAATGCAATTGTGTGTGTGCAGGAGAGAAAATACAGAATGTGAACAACAAAAGCTTTTTGTGGAAAAGCTCTGCACACAGTCTTTTCTTTTTCTTTTTTTTTCTTCGATATTTTAACATTCATTGCACAAAGTAAGTGGTCAGCAAAGATGCTGGGATGCAGACGCCAAGTGAGCAGTGCTGCTTTTCCTAAAAGCAAAGAGACTCCTTACACAGTTAATGCTGACATACAGTCTTTGGATTTGATGGACAATCTCTCATGACTCACATCCCGCATGGAATAATGTCTAAGATGACTTCTATTTTTAGACTGAATCCTACACCAAATTGGATCCTCTTTTCACATGGCATTTATGTTTTAAACTCTAACAATCCAATCCAATCCAAAGACAGAAATGTATCAGCCAGTGTTGCAGAGATGTACTGTTTATTATGTAAAGATGGCAATTTACAAAACAGGGAATTCTGCTACAGTCGTAGCAATGTGTTGAGTTTTAGAGCAGGTGCTCCCTGAGGCTTTGAAAATTCACAGCCATATTGTAAATAATGTCTACAGGTTGTCCCTATTTCAAGGAAAAATGAAAGGTGTTATGTTGTTGGCTTTATCAAAGGACAGTTCTCCGCCAGAATTCATAATTTATGTTAGAAATCTTACTTTGAAAGCATAAAATCAAGTATTGCTTCAGCATGGACTGGGGAAGTGGGTCCATGACTTTTCAGTAATTTTATTTCAGGGGTCCTCAAGGACAGTAGGATGGTAACCACTGGATTAGAGGATAAAAATGTATTTTCTAGTGAATTTTGAGAAGTTTCACAGACCCTGTAACTGATTTATTGCAGTTGGGGAAGACATACATTGACTGATCAGTGACCAATGGATTAAGCAGTATAGAATTCAGACACGTAGATCTTATGGCAAGCTTGACATTTATTGTGCTTATATTTAAGCTAGTTTTTCATTATTTAAATCTGTTCTTATCAGAACTTAGAACCCACAGCCGATAAAGGGCTCTTGGGTCTCTATTGCCACGTTTCCACTGAGCAGTATGGTACGGGGTACAGTCGGGTACGCTATTTTGAGCGTTTCTATTACAGAAGCATCCCATAAACCGTACCATTTTTGGGCATCCTTCAGTTGTGGGTCCATTGAAAATGGTACGGTGCGGTTTGGGTGGAGCTACTGGCGTCATGCAATACGATGCATTCACTGTCTGACAGTGTTTACTTGTCCATGTTGGAAAGTGAACTGTAAAAAATGAATTCAAACAGCAGCAGGGTCTGGTCAGCTCTGGAGCTTCAAAGTTGCCTCCCACAGTTTGTGATGAAGTCGTGTAAAATGACCTGGGTGGAACAATGGAGGTATTAAAACGTTTATAGAGACATAGCACAGGATGTTTTGGTGTTGTGCGAATATGAAGCCACGCTAGAAACCCTGCATAGGTTGGCCGTTCGACTCCAACTTGCAGTGGAAACACTTTTCTGAATGGCTGGACCATTCAGGACCATTTCAAACCGTAGTGACTCATGCTGTACCCCTCAGTGGAAAGGAGGCATTAGTATCCATTTCTGACAAAGATTTCTGAGACAAGCTCTTTAAAAGAGAGGGACTGTGAAATATAAAGAAGCAGTGAAAGGAATGGACACACTTACCTATTAGATTTAATGGGTAAGTGTATCCAAACTTTCACTGGTAGTATAAACATATATTTATATACAAACATCCAAATTCTGCTGCTGTAATGGATTATTTGTCAGATGGAATTCAAAATTTTGTTAGGTAACTTGGATTTGAAATTTCCTGCAGATTCAGAGCAGTGATGCTGCTGAACAGCATATAGAGGCGATTAAATATTAGTCTTATGTGCTGATTTGAATTAAATTAAATGTCTTCTTTTAAAAGCGTTTTATAATTTGGTGCTGTTTCTGCAGCACCAAATGAATGAAGAAACCATGACACAACTGCTGTGCTGTTGTCTTTACTGCTGCTTCTTTTTACTCCAGTTTATGTTTCTCCCTCCCAGGTGTGGATGAGCAAATTCAAGTCGTGGAAAAAATGATTAGATCATGTTTTTCTCATTTTCTTGATCATTTTAAATGCTGGTTACAACTAATAGGTACAATGATTTGAACAAACGTAATGATAACAAAAATGGCTTAGAAGAGTTTGATTTAAGAGCTGATATCAAGTTTTTTGCCATGGTTTTCTTGGAAAAAAAACAAACTCTTTGAAGTTTTTACATCAAGAGCATAGCTTTTCAGCATGTCTTTACTGTATACTGCCATATACAAAAATAATCATACCTCAAAAAACATGCTGACTGTTTGGACCCATTACATTGAAGTTAAACTGTACAATGATGATTGGAATGTGCTGAAATGACAAGATTGCATTAAAGACAAACGTTTGCCTTTTCATGGCAAGGCAAGTTTATTTGTACAACAAATTTCATGTACAGACAATTCAAAGTGCTTTACATAAAACAGAAGTATTACAAAAGATGCAGAGAAATGATTAAAAAGTATTAAAAGAGTAACATATCACCAAAAACACAGTAAAATCATACATTTGATTACAATGATTACAAGCAAGATAAGTTCAAAATCACTTTACAGATTTCATGCATGTGTGCATGAGAAAAACAATGTGACTTGGATTTAAAAGTGTCTATATTTGGTAGTCCAGCTACCGAGTCTGGATCAACTGACCTGAGTCTTTGGATCTCAGAGCTGTTGGGGTCTTTTTTCCTCTGAATATATCACAGTGTTCTGGGATTCATAAACAATCAGAAGAATTTTAAAATCTATTCTGTGACTGACTGGAAACCAATGGGAAGTGTTAAAAACTGGTGTCATGTGTTCATACTGTATCTGAGTCCTGGTTAAAACTCTAGCAGCAGTGTTCTGTTTAAAGATCACTACAGTAATCTAAAGCTAACGAATTGCACACAAAATGGAAACACAGCTGAGACAATAATAATGCTGTCACCTAAAAGTTAGATATATTTAACTTATTGTTGGCTCTGAGTGCTGTGTCGGCCTTTTCATTACCCATGCTGTCACTGCACTGTAAGATAGACTTATTGGAGTGAAACCTCCCCTGGCAGCCATTTCTATTTGCAATGAGTGGCTGTGAGAGGTACTGCTGCTTTCTTTGGACAGTATCCAGAAATATTCAGACATCACTTGACGGCAGAAAATAAATGGCCCCACTATGTATAAATCAACTGCTGATATCTTCAAGTTTGGTAAAGTGTGTAGCAATGAACTCAGATAAATGAAAGTAATGCAGCAGCTGAGTTTATATTTGACTGATAAACCACCTGTTGTAAGTGAAAAAACTGCAACTGCTTTACACTATAATTTATTTGCAATATCTTTAATAGAATGTTACTTTTCTTTAACAACACATAGCATGTGATAGCAACTTAAATCATTATCTTCTGAGAAAATGAGTGCATATTTTTCGATAAGGGAACAAATAATCCTTTGTGCTCCTGATCATTATGCAGCCACGTGATGAGGCTGAACCGTTTGTAATTCAGGGGAAGTACGATTCGCTCAGGAATGATTTGCGTAACAGTTTGCCTTAGTGTCTTTTTGCTGCGGAAGATCTCTGTTCACTCAGCTTCTTTTTTTCTGAACATTTACAGATTCCGCATAAATAGCTGAATTGGCCCTCTCTCTCTTTTTGTTTTCTTTATATCACTATTCAGCTCATTCTCTCTGGCAGCATGCCGGTTACAGGACTGAAGCTGTCTGGGAATTTAAGCTCGGAGAACCTTACATGAGAAATGTAGAAATCTACTTTGACTCTACAAACATCCCAAATATGAGTTCATCCCCAGTTTAATGTCCTGCACCACCGCTGTAGCTGAAGTGAGACACAAATGAGATGTCAAACGTAATATTCTCTTCTAATCTTCCCATTACTATTTGGAAAGCTGTCAAACAATTTTGCTTTTGGAACTGCTTGGCTGAAGACAATTTTCACTTTCCCAGCATGCATCAAAAAAGGATATTAAACTGTGTTGCTCAATAGTTTTATCATTTACATTTTAAGCATTAATAGATACATATATTTGTATAATGTGTTATACAGCCATGCCTTAGTACAGAAACCCATCCTGCAGTTGGTTCCTTTCCACTTCTATACTTTTCCATATTTTCCTAACTGAACTGGATCATTAACTGGATAAAAGAAGACAAATGATCGAATGCAAATTACTTTCATGGATCGAGGGACTGGCAGTTTTAAATCACATCAACGACCTTGAGAAATTCACTTACCTCTCCTGGGTGCCTTTGTTTCCCACCACTGCATTCAGCTTATTCTCTCTACACCTTCCAACCTGTTTTTGCTTCAGTCATGCCTAAAACATGCTGTAAGTCATCCTCCCATAAACATGCATGCCAGTTCATAAACTCTGAGTAATAGTGCAGAGCCTGTGGTGAGAGTGCATTCCTGTAGGAGGTCGTGGAGCAACAGACCATATATTTTGTGTGACCGGATTCATAATGGCCTAACCTGCTTGCTGAAAGCTTGCAGGGAAAATGAGGCCGCTTGTCATCGAGATCGCTGCTCGAGCAGGAAGTCACAGCCTGCCTGCGGAGGAAGATTGCAGTTTGTCACCACATTGCAAAGCGGTTCCCTCTGTGTCTTTGTCTTCTCTTCTTCTCCCCGTTGGCGAGGCATTAATAAGGGAGAGCTAGCTGAAAGGGTAAATACACCCTTAGCTGCGCGTTATTTACAAGAGCAGCTGGAGAGAATGATTTGATAATAAAGGGCAGATGTTCAGAATTGATCCCTGACGCTACAAGTTAAATGCATAAATGTGTGAAGGGCAACAGTGTTTACTGCAACCACGCTGCACTGACTGTTGATCAGTTTCACAAATGCTAAAATGTGTTTTGTTTAACATAAACAAAAAAGAATATAGAAGGGCATAATCCATTCAGATAAAAAAAAACTAATTTTGTTTTTTGTTTTTAGTCGTGCTTGGGCTTGTTCTGGAGCTACAGTCTCTCATGTACAGCGCATCACTGTGTACTGCAGTCCATGGGTGTGTCTGTTCCTTTGCATGGGAATAGTTCCAAAAACCTTTGGCTTATGAATAATGGGGAAACTATGAATTTCCTGTTTTGTGTATAAAGCCTTTTATCTGTGTCCAAGCACCAGGATACTGGGTTTTGAGCTTTGGCTTTGTTTCATTCCGTTCCAGCTCTGGTTGTCACAGTTATGCAACTCCAAGTGGTTGTTTTATTTTTTTGTTTGTTTGTTTGTTGGTTTGGGATGTACATTCCTAAAAATTTGAATATGGAGAAGATGGTAAAAATCGTTTACATTGGCTTATTTCTTGATAATCTGCAGCAGGGTAAGAACCAATACTTCCATTTCCCAGATGTATCATAACTACTCCTAGTCACTGTTTCCAGATGATTGTGATGTATACTTGCTGGCTACTTTGATGGGATTTGAGCTCTATTTTGCCTTCAGAACTACCTTAATTCTTTGTTGCATATATTAAATAAGGTGTTGGAAACATTCCCCAGAGATTTTGATCCATATTGACATGATAGCATCGCACAGTTGCTGCTTTTCGGCCACACATCCATGATAAGAATCTCCCGTTCCAGCACATCCCAAAGGTGCTCTATTGGATTGAGATCTGACGACTATGGAGGCCGTCGGAGTACAATGAACTCATTGTCAAGTTCATGAAACAAGATGATTTGAGCTGTGTGACATGTTGCATGGTGTTGGAGTTAGCCACTAGAAGATGCGTGCAGTTGTCATAAATTTTACTCACACGGGCTGTGGCATTTAAACACTATGGGACCCAATGTGTCCTGAAAAAACTTATCCTGACATCATTACACTTCCGCCAGCCTTAACCATTGATACAGGGCAGGATGGATCCAGGTAGGCCACATTCTGACTTGCCCATCTGAATGACACAGTTGAAATAAAGACTCATCAGACCAGGCAACATGTTTCCATTCTTTTACTGGACAGTTTTGGTGATCCTGTGTGAACTGTAGCGTTGGGCCTTGTTTACATGACAACGCTGACACAGTGAAATGCAAAAGTTGTGTGTAGTGTGCATAAAACTACAGATCTGGCATCAACATTACATCATTTGCATATTTTTGTTTTCGCTTCACTGTTGTGTAAAAGCAAATTTTTCCAAATATGCAAAATGAAAAGGGGGGATTTTGCAGAGAAATATGGTGTAAATAAGACCCTTGTTTCTTGCTCTCAAAAAGGCACTGCTGAATTCTGGAAGATTTTTTTTCACTGGGCCAGTAATATAAGTCAATAAACAAATTTTCCCTTCATGACGATTTATTCTTCCTCCTTTCCTTCCTTCCTCATGCACAGCAAACGCTGCCCTTGGGCTTTCATATTTAGCAGTGGGCTCAGCTATCACTCATACCTGATATTTAGCTGTGCATAACCACAGTAAGAAATACTGCTCTCTACAAGATGCAGAAGACAACTTCGGCCCACAAACTCGATTACCGACATCAGGGGATTTATTTCCACAGTGAATCCTGGATCCTGTATGATAAGGATCCAGATGGAAAGAGATCATGGATGAAGTTGTGTTATGTATCTCTACGCAAGATATGAAGCCGTTTATAATAAATAAATGAGCATAAATACATTTTGCATGCAAAAGCTTTAAGTTTGATATAGTTGTTGATAAGTTTGATGTGTTTCTAAGAAAGAAAAGGAAAATCTAAGATTTTTTTAAGGTCATATCACCCATCCCGGTTTTACAGTGAGGCACCTTGTAACGGCAGCTAATTAGTTGTCTATCTTATATCCTACTTGGACTCTGAGCTCCCCTCAGTCAGTCTAATGTTGACTCTTGTCTTGTGTTTTGCTTTCTCTTTTTCTTTTCCTGGCTTCTTCTGATAATGTCCCCTTCATTTCTTTGATGAATCAGCCATGCAGGTTCAAAATAACTAATATGTTGATATCAAGTTGAGGGCATGTGACACAGTGTGTAAAGTGAAACTGTGCTGTAAAGTGATGTAGCATGGGAAAAAGTATTGTTTTTCAGGCTGGGGATGCTACAGGGTAGGGATGGGCGATATGAACAAATTTTCATATCTCAATTCTTTTTTCCTCAATCACGATATAAATCTCAATATAAATTTTTTTGGTCGAGTAAACAAAGAGACTATTTAAATTTACGGTCTGTAATGCGGAATCCACTTTTATTAAGGATCAGAAGCACATGCATTAAAATAGTTGACTGAAAATTAAACTATGTGTATTAAAATAAAAAAATACTTTTCAATGATCATAACAAAGATATACAGTAGTTGTGCTATAGAGATATTTTTAACTCAAAACAAGCTACCTCAATATAAACCTTTCCCTTATTCTGTATCTTGTGTGACAAAGTCTCGATATATCTGAAAATCTTGATATATAGCCCAGCTCTACTACAGGGCAACACCAGCTCCAAGAATGTACATAATGAATGTTACTGTACCATTGAAATGTGTCAGAAGTACATATGTTTGAAGCTGGAAAGTTAAATAGTGCTGCTTTAATTGACAGGCGTCATCCAGTGTAGCCCGTCTGTTTCAAGATTGGACATGTACATAAAGAAAGGAGATTCTACATATCAGTACTTTGGTTGTAAGGAGTGGTTATTAGAGTTAATGTTGCTTTTTATATCACTTCAAGCCAGTCAGCCCATTCTTCTGATATCAGCAAGGTATTGTTGTCCAGACAACTGCTTATTGGATATCATCCCTTATTCAGACCGTATCTGTAAATCCTAGGAATGGCTGTGACTGACCACATCTACATGCCTAAATGTATTGATTTACTGCCCTGCGATTGACTGATTAGCTATTTGTTCAAACACACAGTCGTAATGATGTACCTAATAAAAAAGCAGGTGGTTTTCTTGGTCCACCACGTTCTATTTTGGGATTGTTATGTTGGAATGCATGGAAACAAAATACAGTCGTTCCCAGAGGATGAAACGTAGTTATGCTTGGGATTCCTCAACTTTTTTCTATGTAAGTTAGGAAGGCCACTTTTTTCTGCTTTGAATATCTTGTCTGCTGCTATAAGTATTGAAATAACTGTAGTGATTTCGCTGACTTGTTATGGAGGCTTTGGGCGCAATCTGTTAGAATATACTTCTTCCTCAAGAGTCTTGTTATTTTTATTGTGCTGTTCTGTCCAGATAGAATCGGTATCTGCTACATGTTGGAAAGAAAGCTAAAAGGGTCAGCGTTCCTAATGCAGTGTGTTTTTAAAAAGCAGCGACTGAGAACAAAGAACATAACATTGGAAATAGTCATTTATCACAGACTCTTAGGCTGCAGTGTCACATTGGTCATGTTGTGTTGGTTTCGAATGAGATTGCTAACATGTTGCAGCAGCAAATACACAAGAGGCAGTCAGCTATTAAATTGGCTGCAGTGAAACTGGACACTAAAAGAATCTAATGCATTGTAGAGAAAAGCAGTCTGGATTTTACCTTGCTGCTTGGTTTTAGATCTGCTTTTTTCCCACATGAACAGAACAGCAGCTTGTTGTAAACACAGCTTATCTCACTCTCCTGTTCAGCTATTTCAGACACAAGCTGTTTGCCAATCAGAGCAGTGGTCCAAGTCACTTATTTCCAAGCACTTGCTGTATGTTTCAGCACCCAGTACCTGTACCACTCAGTTAAACAAACACTATGGCTTCTACATTAGGGGTGGAATATAAATAAGGTAACAAACAGGTAATGTATTTGCTGTCTGATGCTATCTTTGAAGAGTCTGTCAGTTCTCAGGGTCGGCAGGGTTATGTATGCTGCGTTAGGGATTTCCATATGGGGACACGTTTAGTAAAAACGTGACATTTTCTGAACTGTGATATTTTTTTATATTTATGACATAGTTACTGCCCAGTTTCTTCAGCATTGAAGTTTTCAGATCTCAGTGTGAGCGTGAGTTTTAATTTACCAAAGGAAGTATTTTCTTTCTGTTTGTGATATCTTGAGGTTTTTTTAAAGGCCAAAAATGGTGGGGTTTTTTTATGTGTGTGTTACTGTTCAAAATAAACTAACAAATCAAATCAAGGTTTAATATTTCATGAGAGAAAAACAAAACATTGGGCTAAAATTGGGAAAATATGTATTTGAATAACTGTGTGATGAAATACCTGAATAAGCCAGAAACATGATCTCTCATGTTTTTTTTTACTATCTGTAGAAGATGCAGTGTTATAGTATAAAATATGCTGCAGTGTGGAGGATTTAGTCATGCCAGAGAGGCTACGACACACCAAATTTGTTCAGCTGGAAAAAAATATTAACCAAATATATATATGATTAACCAAAATTTCTGTGTTATGTGTTTCATTTGTATTTAATTCTTCCATCAGAAAATGCTGCCAAATCTGTGTAGGTAACGCTTTAATCAAAGCTTACGGTCATGTTTGAACCTCTCCAGAGAGTTGGTGTGCAAAGTAACAAAGAGATCACAGGCCTCTTTGTCAAGAGAGTCCGGGCCAACAACAACACCAGCACAACCCACAAACAGGATACAATCACCATTATGAAAAAATACAGTTACAATAAACACCAACAGAATAAAAACTAATGAAACAAATAATATAAAAAGTAATTTAAAAACAGTGACAGGTCAATGATTGCATTACGTCTTTCAGCATAGATTTAAAATGATAGACCATCACACTTAGGCCCTGTCCCAATACATCCCCTAGCCCTACTTTTTAGCCCTACCCCTACATTTTGCGTGTTCCTGTGAAGGGTAGAGATGTCCCAATACTCCAAAGCATGTAGGAGTAGTGGACATAACAAGGGGTAGGGCGTATGAATCCAGCCCTTCAGAACAAGGGATTAGGTTTGAAATACTCACAGGTAAAGCATACAGTAGTTGGTGGATAGTGCGAGAACGTTCATATTAACAGCTAGACCAAGCTTAAGATTCAGTTTCTCTCTTTGTGACTGACTCCTGTGATGTTCACATTTCTTATTAGTCCACTGTGCCCATAGCTTGATTAATACCCCGGGTATCTTCCTCTGGTTCCAGTCTAATGGTTCACCACTCAGACAGTCCCTGCAGATATTACTCTTAAAGCTCCATCTGTCAGCCAGTGAAGTGGAAGTGACAACACATCTGGCCTCTGCTCTATTGCTGTGCTTTAAGTCTTGTTTGTGTTCTCCCATGAAATGGTAAAGACAGATCCCATGGCCCTCTTTAATGGAATATTGATTGACCAAACTCACAGCTAGAAGACAGCATCTCAACTATGTTCCTGGTTATCAGTGTTGGACAAAGATGTGTTCAAGTGAGACTTCATTATCATACTTGTCTCTGGCTTTTAGGTCAGTATATCTTGTGGAAGGATCTGTTCTGCATCTTAAGATTAGTATGAGAATGCATGTATTGTTTTATTATCTAAGGGGATAATGCTGATCCATTATTTTGGAACATAATTTACTGATAATAATATTATATGAAAATGTCTGATACATTTGTGCTTATTTGGTTTGATGGTTCAAACTCTGACCGACCAAAGTGACGTCATGTTTGTGACTTCATGCAAATATACGAAGACATGCCTTGCTCCTCCTTCTTCTGTCTTATTGCTTTGTCAATTATCAGCTGTGTAGAAGAGATCTGAGGTCTTTGCTGTATGATTGCCTATTCATGGAAATGTTTGCAATTCATTAGTCTAAATGCAGCCGTCTGTATTTATCACAAAAAAGCTAGCTGGAATCAGAAGAATCTGTATTGCCAGCTGGACTGATTAGATATGGTTGATGAAAGGAATGGAAAAAGTAAAAAATAAACAACAAAAAAAAACAGGTTCTGGGTGTTAAATCACATTAAGTCCCAGGAAATTAGTCCAGGAAATTTTGTTGAAGCAGTTTGTTGGCAAGCTTAAAGTCACCCATTTTCAGGATGATAAGTGCACGCTTCAGTGTGTGCTGACAGGACAATTTACAAAGGGAGGGGCTTGTGTTAACTCCATGAACAAACTGCAACACTCACTGCTTCAATTTTTCTTCCTCCAGGTTCATCATAGACAGCTTCCACTTCGAAATCACCAAGCTCTTTTCTACAGTTCACTTGCTCCCTCCAGTGGTAAGATTCTGTCATTTCATTCACATGATACCACTTCCCCCTGTTTCGTAACTTTAAATTCTGTTTCCTTTTAGATTAAAATGTACGTTTATTTCAGATTACCTGAAAAATTTTTGCCCGCTCTGTTGCAGACACATCTTTAAAGTACAAATATGGCCGTCTGGTTCTGGAGGTGCCGCTGCCATCCAGAAATGAGAAGTGTCTGTTCTTCCTCCGGCCCATGTTGATGAGTGTGGGAGACCTGATCGCTGATCTGCAGATAGAGGATCCCGGAGCAACCTTTTCCGTTTTCTCCAAAGGTATGACACTGCAAGCAGCAGGCATGCTAAGGGGGTAAGGGAATGCTTGAGGTTTTGTCAGGCTAGTTTAACAGGTTGTACATAGCAAAACAGTGCAGAGCAGTTTGACAAGATGCCTTGAGGTTGTCATTTAATCACTTTTACTACATCCTTATAGGTTTGCAAACGCTTTGAAGTTGCGCTTTGCTTTACAAAGTCTCCACACTTTGCTTATAATTACTTGAATCACAGCTACACCCATTTTTTCCCATTTAGTTTTATGGTTTCCAAACCCTTAAAAAGAAAGCAGTGTTGAAGGCTTGGTCTCTCAGACTTACGGCTCTTACGTGTTGTCTTTTTGTCCAGACCAAGGTTATTCAGTTTGATCCTACAAGGGCCACAGTCTGAAGGTTTTCATTGTTTCCTTGATCCAACACACCTGACTGAAAATAAATGGATCCAACAGCCTCTGAAGTTGTGCTCAATGACGAATTGAGTTGAGTCAGGTGTGTTAGAGCAGGGAAACACTGAAAAGATGCAGGACTGCCGGCCCTTATGGGACCAAAGAGAGCTACCCTAGTCTCAGCCAAAGCGGAAACTGTTTTTTAGTGCACAAACCATTTAAACCCATCAGAAGGAGTCTCACAGAACTGGTTTTACATGAGTGTAGAGATGACATGTTTAGGGGCTGGTTCATCATGTGGCTGTTTTTAAGCATGTTTGAAGTTAATTTTTTACCTAAATTTCATTGTTCATGTTGGAAGGGCTTTCACTATATTTTCTTGTACACCTACGTGTTTAGTCTGTTATCATTCAAAGTGTAAGACAGCAAATTTACAAGGGTGAAAAATCTTAACTGGATGCTTCCTCTCCCAGATGGAGAACGTATTGCCAACACCACGCTCATAGACACCCTGCTGGACAAGGATTTCCAGATCGTTATCAATAATGAAGTTCACAACATTGCCTCTCCTGAAAATGGTACGACGCATTGGTCCGCTTGTAGTCCTGCTGATAAACTGTGCTTATTACCACTCCAGTTATGGCTCCTTTTTAATTTTTTTTTTCACCGTTTCATCTTTATCCACATTGTTGCACTTTTGCAGTGAGCACTTCCAGTGAGCATGCCAGAGACCTGGAAGACATGAAGCATGTGGTTCACCTGCTACACACAGCCCTCCACCTGCCTGAGCACCACCTGCTGAAAGAGAGGCAGCTGTTGGAGAAAGTTGACAACCTTAAACAACTGCTATCACCTCTGGAGACGGTATATGAATCTGACATGTGTCTACACTTACACCTGCCTGACGCTCTGAAGAAAGAACGTGGCAGATATAGAACAGGTTTATCAGACTGGCTTGTGTCTCATCATCTTTCAGATGAAGGTGCAGCTGTCCCGAACAGCAGAGTTCCATTCTTCTAGGACTCTCTGGACCGGCATGGCCCTGTTGTCTGTGCAGGGTGGCGCCCTGGCCTGGCTCACCTGGTGGGTCTATTCATGGGATGTCATGGAGCCCATCACTTACTTCATCACCTACGCAACCAGCATGGGAGTTTTCGCCTACTATGTCCTCACCAAACAGGCAAGACTCAAAGACATGCCTTCAGCTTTACTATCTGTATTCGAATAGTAGATGATCGACTCCTGTGTGTGAATTTAGAAAACTAGTTCAGCATGTTGGCCATCAGTATTGTCATGATTCATGTAAACGTATGCTGGAAGGAGCACTGTACACAGATTTACAATATTTGGATACCGAATGGAAAATAAGACAATAAAAATGACCTTGACTTTTCAAATCCAGTCAAATCTAAGGATTTTAAACGTAGGCTTCTACTGCACTAAAGTTTAAATAACATGGATTACTAGATTTGGCAGAAAGTGACCAAGGAAATTTCTCCGAATGCCTGATTGTCACCAGTTGGTCAGGCATGGAAAACCAGCTGCACGGAATAGTTCACACAGCTTTTTATGTGACCTATCACTCTTCCTCTCACCAGGATTATGTATATCCAGATGCTAAAGACAGACAGTTCCTGCATTACTTTTATAAAGGGGCTCGCAAGAAGAACTTCAATGTGGAAAAGTACAATGAACTGAAGGATGAACTGGCTCAGGTTTGTCGGTTGACGTCTTTTACACTGACTCAGTTAAATTGTTACAAGTCACAATCTGTTTTATGTATGTTTTGGGACTGTGATCTACCCTTTTGTTTTTTAAAGATCCTATTGAAAAAAATGTTTCCAATTTTCTGTGTTTCAGGTGGAGGAAGATCTAAGACGTTTGCGAAATCCAACTCAACTTCAACTACCCCTGGAACAAATCCAGCCTAAGCCATAAATGGTGCCAAGCTGGGATTAATGCTTCATTTTTGATAATGGCACCTTTTAATCTTGGGAGTCAATCATTACTTTGTTTCTTGAGAAATATACAAACCGTTAAAAAATGGTGCTTTTCCCGAACTTTGTCAGTTATCTGTCCGAAAGCCTGTGAATAGAAATCTAATCATTGTTACTGGTAAGTATTTCAAAACTGTTTTGAGATGGAGACATGTAAACAATTTCTGGACAAATAAAGAAGGCTCACTCTTTGGCATAAAAGTTCTCTTTTTTTATTTCAAATTTAAAAAATAAACCTGTAGCTAAATTACTACAGGTGTACAAAATAAAATCACAATATTATGAGAAGAAAAATATAGAATCAGTGTGTACTTGACACCAAGGAAAGTGAGGTCCACAAGACAGCTTCAACAAAAAAACAAAATGTCCTCCTCCCTGAGTTTTTTTATTTACTCCTGTTTGTTGCCATTTTGGGTGCAAATATGCATCAAATGTACCATAAACTGCCATAACACAAAAGAACCACAAGAACATGAATTCCCTTTTTTATGGAGCAAACTTGAAGGCCCAGCATGTGAATTTGATGCTTTGACTGCCACTTATGATAAATTACTGCATGTTTGATACAACAGTGAGATATGTGATAAACCCCTGATGGAGATGAAATAATATAAAGCAGTTCTCCAGCTATGCTGTCATTAGTACATTAACTGTCCCACAAGTTAAGTAGGAAAACTGGTATGTGTCACATTCCTGCAGTCAACTTCAACACTCCCTGACAGTTCAGACTCCAAGACCAGCTCAAATGTCAAGTTTTGTTGTTTTCTCAGCTTAAGAAGTAATGAGGAAATTCAAAAAAACATTTGCAGCAAGATAATGAATGATTTCTGTGCTACTTGAAGTGATTAAAATCTGGATTAACAGCTGACAAGTGTGTGGGGTCCATAATAATCCTGCAGAAAATGCAAAAGTACACAAGCTGTTGATCTACAGGTACTGGACAAAATAAGAGGAGCACCTTCCAGGACAATGAAAACCAAGAGAATAATGACACAAGATGTAGTTAAAAAAGAAAAAAATATTGTGTCAAGTTGCTGGTTTGGAGACACGTGCACTTTTCCCATCTCCACATTCAGGATTTCTAAGAATAACATGATTGACTAATCAAAGGTCAATGTGAACAAATACGGTTCCTTTCATTTTTATACCAATAATTTCCCAGGAAATATTAAGGCTCTCAGTTACTTGATTATTCAGAACATAAATGTAAATCATAGTATTCATTAGTGATAGATTGATGAAAGAGAGCAAGTTCATTCTGCTCAGAAGGCGCTTCCTCTAAAGGAATCGATGCAAAACCAACTCATTTAACCGCAGAATGTTACTTTTTTGGTCGGAAGTAGAGTTTCTTTGTCAGCATCGAAGCAAAGCAAGGCACTTGTTTTTTTCCAATAGCACTGCGATCAGCGCAGTTCCCCACACTCCTCATTGACACTTTTCTATTGACCAGCGTGAGCAACTCTGTAAATTCTAGGGAATTCCCGTGTATTCTAAGGATCTCACACAGATCCTGGATGTACCACGAACCGTTGATGGTCTCTCGGTGGGAATAGTAACCTGCAGAGAAAACAGGATAACACTGATGTTGAAGTGAGCTGTGAAACAAATAATTTAAAGATGGTTTTCTATTGTGTAAAGTTGAGTGTGATTATGATCATGAAGAGGTTCATGTCAACTGGTCGAGATGATTGGGAAAAAATAAAAAGGATCAGGGGTCTCATTTATAGAACATAGCGTAGGATTCTTACTAAAAGTGTACATACGCCCAAAACCAAAAGTTTGCCTGCGCTAAAAAACATTCAGATTTATAAAACCATGCGTACGCAGCGGTGCAAGCAATTTCCTTTATAAAAGACTAAACACCCACATTCTACCATAAACGGTCAATGCAAAGCACCTCAACATGTGTTATAATGAGCCAGCTGATCCATGTTGTGTTATAATAACAATGGCATCAAACGAAAAAACACAATTTCACCGAGGCAGAAATTGATGCATTGGAGAGTGAGGTGGAGAGCCGCAAAGTCACTTTGGTTGCTAGTCACAGCAGTCGCGTGACAAATAAGAGGAAGTGTTAGTTGCAACACATCCTCACCTCTGTGAGTGGGACAGAGCGGGCCATGGCTCAGATTAAAAATAAGTGCTCAGTGGTTAGAGCTCACCTGTGCAGCACAAAGTTTGTTACATCCTCCACGAGAAGCAAGAAATTAGTTCCTGTTCTCGAAGCCGCAACAGCGAGAAAAAAGTTCTTTATTCGGCATCTCAGACTTCACGAGAAGCAAGGTGCGAGATGAGGCGGGGGTTACGGCAGGGCTCGTCTGTGTCTCTCTGTGCAACGATCTGGATGATCAGGTTATTTTTAATTTATGTGAAACTTGGTGCCATTGCAGGACTGTGCACGCTGCAGAATACGTGTCTTTATTTACCGTGTTGGAATCGTTTCTGTACTTTCTCACGACCTCGATCAGCTGTTAGTTAAAGCTGTTCATTCATCCTGTATCAGTAGAAATATGGAAGTTACTACGTCACCCGTCATGCTTTCACACCTTACCTACGCCCACCTTATATGTTCCACCAATCACACTACACTTCTCAAAGCCCCTCGAGAAAAAAGTTCGGCCAGCTCCATGTGTCAAGATGTGTCCTCAATCACGTCCAGCAAGAACAAAATCATGTCAAGCAGCACGCATCTGTGTCGCCAATTTGCCTAGTCATCAAGTTTGTCTTTTAGAAATCACAACCTCCGTGCAAAGTGACGTATACCATTTTGTGTGTAGGCAACGGTTATAAATGAGACCCCAGAGCTGTATTGTCAGTTAGGTTTTAGAACCAAGTTAAGAAGACTAAACATGTTAATAAGTAATACACATATGAAAATACTGTTGCCCTGAATGGACTATTTCAGGTGCAGATCAAAGTACATTCATCAGCTTTGAATCTACAATAAAATCTGATCTACCATCAGAAAAATACTGTGGGTCAGTCCTGATAGTTTTCCCTTCACCTTCAAAACACATCATAAAGTCCACTTGTTGGGTAAAGACCCCTTTAAGAAGTCTGTTCTGTGGTTTAGTTCGCAATAACACCCTAACCAAACGAAACTAAGCGTCTTTTCTGTAACTCACCTTCAGCCACCGAGTAGCACATGATGAAATCAGCCCCAGCAGGAAGGGTGTGGACAGCACTGGCATCCACCACTACTGTATTTGCCAGTACCTCGTTGTCTACTGCATCACAGGGGGTCACGGGATTATCATGTTTGTCCCCACGACATGCCTAAACACAGACATGAGCGCATTCATTTTAGCCGCCTTTAAAAGAAAGCTTTAATCCAAGAAGGCTCTGAAAACATTGCATGTCGACACATTGTGATGCATGTGGTGTGGGTTTTTTTGCATCTACCTGTACAATAAAAATCTTTGGTTTTCCTACAAGGCTCTTGCATTTGTCTCCTTTGAACATGGATGTGATGTTCTGGAGGCTAATCTTGTCGTCGTATGTGTAGACGTGATCATTCTCGCCATGGCTCAGGAAGACGAGCAGAAAGCAGTCGGCGTCTGAGTGGTCGTCCTTGGCAGCTGGTGGGATACCATCCGATATTTGTTAAGTTGGCTTCTGTCAATGTCACAACTGGATTTTAAAAGTTTTTTTTTGCATATATGCAAAAGCAAAAGGAACAAACTTAATGGCCATTTTAAATCAAGCTATAAGACACAGTCTGACAAAGGAACGTAATACCTTCTTGTAGTTTTTCCAGAACTTCCTCCTGTTTGTAGTTATCAAAACTCCTAATTTCGAAGTTAAGATCCCGCAGTCTAAATGGAAAATAAGATTTAATTCAAATGGAAAGAAATGCATGAGAACACCGAGCAAAACACTGGTGATACAATCATGAAATGTTACCACAGAAAAGCCTCACAGCTGCTAGGCAAGTACAGACATGTTTTTAAGCACAGTTACCCACTGCGTGATACCTTTTCTCCAGGTTGTAGCGATCTGCATTGGTTCCATGTCTGTCGTTCAGCCCCAGGCGCCAGAAGAAGCGCTCTTGGTTAAAAATGAGAGCAAGGCCTCGTCGTTTGTTGCTCATCTTGTACTCCTCTGCAGGATCCAAATTTAATGAGCTGTTTTAAACCAAAGCATATGTAAAAAAGGAGCACATAAATATAAGTAAACAAATGTGTCACACACCATGAGAAAAAGAGATTTTCTTTCGGTTTACCTTCGGATGAAAGCATCCGTCTCTGTTAAGTTCTCGGTGCATGCTGTGGAAAACGACAACAACATTAATAACCATGATGTCATGATGAAACAATAAAGCATTTTATCTCAATTAAAAGGTTTGTTTAATATCAATACGTTTTATATACAAAAAAACCTTGAGTGAGGTTTTTAGGCTTTTGCTCCTTTGTTACACAACTTGACTACTGTGCATGGATTTCTCCACGGCAACTGTTTTGGGGTCAAGCAGCTATTGTTCCATCAGCTTAGAGTCGTGAAGTCTATCAATGGCTGAGTGACAGGTGCAGAAAGATAGCAAAGGCTGCTCATCGGTGAAATCACCATGCCTTTACGATCTATACTTGTACTTGTTGTACAAGAGCAGTACTGTGGAGTGTGTCATATCTAAAATCTCAACGCATGACTTCAATAAACCAAGGAGTGTATGCACATCTTGGGTGGTGTTTTATTTTGTTGTCTACTTACACTTTTTTTTTTTGAGTTACCTTATTATTACAACCTTTATTTAACCAAAGAACCAATTCTCATTTACAACGATGACCTGGGCCAGAGGCAACAATAAAACAAACACCAGGTCTTACAAAATACAATGAGTCAAGTTAATAAATATATATTAAATACAATACACACATGAAGCTCAAGGAAAAAAATGTGATAAAACAGTACTTTTATGCAACACTCCTACTGGGAAGCCGAGTAATTAAGTCATGTTGTGTTTTTTTTTGCCATGCTGAGGTTATGACTCAGCCAAACATCCAAATATCCAAGTGTGTATGTGTTTTTCTTTTTTTTACAGGCCTGCAACCCTCCTAAAAACTCAGATGATTTTAATTTTTTTTATCTTTATATATATTGATATCTTCCGTTGACACTCCAAACAGAAAGCACCTGCACATATCTATACAGATCACTTTCTAGATGACAAAGGATCAAAGGTAACAGGGAACAGTTATATTCTTCACATGAAAGTCATTAATAATATGGCTACTGGTTGTTTATTAAACTCTTAATGATGGTACACTTTTAAAAGAAGTACTTTGACCTTAACTGTTTTGTTTCACTTTTGACTTTTATAAACGCAAACCAATCCATCAGAGGACTTTCTGAACTAGATACTCACCGGCACTGTCCGTTGCCGGTTTACTGTCTTTAGCGACACTTCCTGTAAAAGTGAGAGACACAGTACAGTTGAAGAGAAGTCGGAACCTTAAGAATGGTTTCATGATATTAATAAACATGTCACAAATTTTAATAATAATAACTTAATAATAACTTGGATAACTACGTAGAAAAATATACGTCCAGTGAAGATTTGACGGCGTGCAAGACCGTAGTAAATCTGGAGCCTGATTAACATCGAAAAACTATGATTAAGTATTTATCACAATCGGATTTTAGGTTGTGGACAATCATATGATTAAAATCTGCTCCAAATTCAAGTAAGTTTGTAAAGTTGTTACCTCCACTGCTCGTCTCTGCACTGTTGGACATGTTTCTCTCGGACCGTCTCAGTTCGTATGAATCCTCATAAACTACTTCTAATTAGCCAGGTTGTATCCCAGCTCCGGTAATTTCATTGGCTGATTAACAACCAGAGATTACGATTGGTTCGCTGTCAGTCAAACAACAATAGTTGGCACTGGATTGGATCACATCTTCTGTCCAATCCGACATAGCCAAACTGTAATAACCAATCCCCTGATGTGCAGTAGACTTACCAACCAATCACAGCACAGCACCCAGTCTCGCCTCTATGTAGCTGAAGGACCACAACTTCCGCGTTTGACTAGCTGGGGAGTTGTTCGCCTACATCCGTTTTTGTTTGGAGTGAATATTATTCTGATTGGAGAAGTGTATGGTGGTTAACCAGATCTTTTTTTTTTTTTTTTAAATCTCCCAAGTGCGAGAAGTGTGAAAATTCTCCAGTCAACGTCTTCCTGGCAAGATTTCATAGTAATGTCTAGCATTTTAGTTCCTTATGAAACTACATGTCATCTTTTTGGGAGGATTGCTCCTATGAATCCAATCGTATACCATGATGTTATTAACCTCACTAAAAAACTAGTGTATGAAGTTAAGATGAAGCCTGAAAGTGTTTTAATTTCTTAATTAGCTTTCTTCACTTTCTTAGTCAATATGTAGGCTAACTGAAGTTGTTAAAATTCTGCACAAATTAAGCTGTGAAAATCAGAATGCTGTAAGATGCTGTCCCTGGCATGAGGTATGTTATCTATGTAATTTAAATGCATTTCAATTAAAAAACAAACTTTGTTGCAGTGCTTAATTAAAACAAATGGGCAATAAGAGTTTAAGATATGAGCAAAAGAGCAAATTAAAACCAAGTCCAGCAAACTTTCCTGTCAGTATCCACATCATCTAAATCAAACGACAATATAACGCAAGACATATTTGAAAATCTAAGTGTTTCTTGTGTCATGTGTCTGCTGTTTACCTATGCTTTCCTTTCCATTTAGTGTTTTTATACATTACAAAGAAGGCAGCAAGACTTTCCATTGCTACAGGTAAGATTGACACACACACAACTTCATTACTGTTAATTACATTGTTTATTATCACAAGTCAGTTACTTTAAAATGTTTTTTTTAATTCATTATTCAAACAGTTCTGTCAATAGTTTTCAGAAAGAATAATTCAGTTTTGCACTTCCTATGAAAATGGAGCCAAAGTTAAAAACCTATCAAGTCAAAGTTTGGTGAGGTATCCCTAACTCAAACTAATTTTATTATTGGTACACGTATGTTGGAACTGCATTGCTGTTGTGATAATTGCTGATTTCTCATAGCAACCTGACCTGCTGTGCAGTAAACAAAAAACTATTTTAAAAACTATACTAGTTTTATTTTGTTTAGCACTTAATTAGCATAAACCCAGTGGAAATATAATGCTTAAACACAATCTTTTGTAAAACTGTGTACTACTTTCCATCTTTAAATTAGTTGCCTCATATACTGGTTTGTGCCAAAGCATATATGAAGAATGCATACCCCCATTTCCACTCCATCACAGGAACCCTAAATTTAACCATATCCATTATAACATAAATAATCAATTACATAACATGGTACAAAGTCCATTCTAAAATCTTAAGTTACTTCACGCTACATACTCGTCTTTCGAAAGAATCTTAATCCCTGAGAAAAACTCTTTAGAAGAAAGAGTTGCTTTTCTGAGTTCAACAGTCTTTGTTCTTGCAGTGATGTCACAGTTCCCGTTTCACTTCATACTGGCACACACAGGACTCCCGCTGGCTGTCCAGGTACGGCTTGCACCCCAAGTGCATGACGGCATCAAAAAGCAGAGTCACTGCTGATTCGCATGCTGTTGAGACAGAATAATAAGAAATAACATAAGAGCATGACAGGAGTGGATGTACTGTTACCTACAACTTCATGCAAGTGAGTGGATTTGAAAACAGTGCCTAAATAAAAATGAGTGCCTTGTGTTAGCAATAATAAATCCCATTAGATTCATCTGAGTGGGGAAAAGCCCCTCCTTAAGCAGCAGATCCAGGTGGGGAAAAAGTTTAATTCATATCAAAAACAGAGCATTGCACATTTTGAAAATCCTGATAAAAATAGACCATAATTTCCATAGGCTGTGCTGAGAGAAGGTGATGTAGTGTAGCATATGTAGCTCAGAAAACAGGACAAACAACATTCAAAATAAAGCTCTATGCTTCCATCCTATGGGCATGTTATGTATTACAATGCTTCTGATTTCCACACCCATGCTTTCATTATTAAGCTTTCAATTCGTTGCAAAAAACAAGCAAATAAAAAAATATGCGGTTGTTCAATCTGAGACCTACTGGCAGAAGGATACTTATGTAAACAGGAATGAAATAAGACATTCAAGTGTAGGAGTCGGAGTAGAATAACATATAGAATCACTGTGCACCACAAAAATAAGCAGCTGATTTATACATCTGTTTTTTTCCAGTAGAAACATAAACTTTTTATATTTCTTTCCACAGCAGACAGGTTGCTTTGTCATAGCTGGATGGTATGAGTTTAACTTGTTTTGTTAAAAAATAGTCCCAATACCAGGACTCTGAAACTATCAATCAATCAATCAGACTTTATTTATAAAGCGCCTTTCAAACAAAAATGTAGCTCAAAGCGCCTTACATTTAAAAATATTCCCGTCCATTCACCCCACCCCCCACTCCACAAACTAGTTCAATTAAACACGAGACAGACGTTTATCTAATTAGACAAAGCAAACAAACATAAGCGATAGCCATAGACAGGTGTTACGCTGTTGAAGAATAAGAAAAAATCTATCTTGGTATATAGGTGATATCTAATTAACAATAAACGAGGAAAAAGCAAACCAGAAATTTTAACTATCAAAGTTTTCATGTGAGTGCAACATCCTTCAGGTAGTCTGAATGAACTGGGTCAGTCTCTTACCTTGGACAGTCTGAGCCAAGCCCAAAGTTCTTTGCACATTCCTGCAGATTGTCTCAAGGCAATCCTGGAACTGCGCATCACAGTCAAGTTTCTCACGGCCACAGGTGTCATAGCAGCGGTCATGTTGGTTGCAACATTTGGTCATTGATGGGATACCTATATCAAACTGGAAAAAACAGCACAGTAACCATGCCTGTGAAACATGCATTTTATATTGTCAAAAGGTAAAAAGCATTGCGTTCAGTTCTGAGTGTGAGGGAAAAAGAACAAGGTTGAGTGCAAGAGAGTTGAACCTGCAACCTTTTTTGTAAAGAAGAATAATATATTTGAGAGCAACAAGAGACTTTCTGAGTGTGAGAGCAAAATATTTGAGAGTGAAATCAAGAAATCTGTCATATCCAACAATTACGCTAAAGATTAAAGATATGGAAATACCCCCATAAGACTATCCCATCGCACATTTTTTGTAGCAGGCACAATACCTGAAATCCAAAAAGTGGGGAGCCACATCCATTGGGTGGTGGATGCTTGTACCCAGGACGAGACACAGGCTTGTACCCTGAGAAACAGGAGCAAAAGTCAGATTTGCTTTTTTCCACTAATTATTATCTTCCTGTTTGACTAACCACACCAGTAGGGATGATTAATGACTTACTGTACCACTCAATGGGTGATATACTCTATGTTTTCCAGTCGCCTGTTACGTGTCAACATCCAATCAGGTTTAATGTTGCAGGTATTGTTAAGGCCTTGAAGGCAGTAAACTTACCATCGCTACATTTATAATGACACAATCCATCATAGCCACCAAACAAGTCCAGTGCTGCATTCAAGTACGTGTCAATTTTGTGTATGCCGTTACGAATAGTTTTCAGAGTCATTCTCCAGTCTGGGGTCTCTGGCTCTTGTTTGCAGGCAGACACATGCGGTAAACACAGACAGGACAGCAAACTCAGCACAACAAACCCACAGTAGCTGTGGTACAGCATAGTGGACCTAACGCCAGGGCCGGAAAGCAGCGTTTCCGGAACTATTAGTTTCACTAAACCAAGTTATTCCGTAACCAGTTTTCTTGATCGTCGTCAGTCTCTGGAGATTTCATTTCACGTCTAACTAGCAAAAAGATTACCCGTCACAGCTGTGAAATCACTTCCGGGTTTGATGCTGTCACATGACGGGGACACCTACGATGATGTCATATTTTGCAATACAGGAAAAACATTACACTGAAAACTGTCAAAACTCCGATTTACCCCTAAGTTGTACAAAAACTAAACGTATGTTTTATTTAGTTGCCTTAGTCTTTTTAAAAGATTGCAAATCACCTAATTGTATTCATTCACTCAGAAAACAAGTAAGAAAACTAGCTCTGTAACTTGGATTTCACTTAAAATTTGAGAACTGCTTTTTAAAATTTTTATTTCACTGTAACTTCGAAAAACTAAGCAATGCTTTCATCTTTTGTTGGCTTTATTATTATAACAGTGTCCTTACAATCTACCTAAAAATAAATAAATAAATCAGACAGCAGCAGCCCATCCAGAACTCTGCTGCTCAGCTCTGCACCATTTTTGTACTGCTTCCATGTCACTCAGCGGATAGACTTTAGTTGTTTTTGCTGTTCCATAAATTTCTGAAAGGTTAAGGAATTAAAGATATCAGTGACCTCTTTACACACTGTGAATCTGCCAGACCACTCGGGCCATCTGGATGGAAGTTGAAAACTTCATGTACAAAGGACGGAAAAGTTTAGGAATCATATGCAACATTTCTGTAATTAAGAAGTGAATTTAAAAATTGGCTGATTGGCTTTAACAGATTTTTGTGATCCATGTGCTGTTCAATGTCTTTTCAATTAAAATAAAAAACATAAAAAATTACCTTTTTACTTCGTATAGCAGGCTATTAAACCATAACATGGTTTCCATTACAATGACAAAGTGGACCTTGTGAAGGTTTGTTGAGAGCTCGGCATGTTATAATGTTACAAACCCTTGGATAATCTAAGCTTACTAGTTCTGGTTTTCATTTACAAATGTAGTGTTTTAATTTCCATCTGGACTTGCATGCCTCTATCACAGCAGCTTCAAACAGATTCAGACTGTTGCATTTTTTAATCGACTGTCACCAAACTACGCTTTCATGCCACACATAGTATAATAAACTTTAAACTCTAAACTCTCTCCGTGAAGTACCCCTTTCTTCAAATGAGACGTTTTTATTTAATGTTATTTGGACCAAACAGTATTGTAATGAAATTTAAAAAGAAAATCCCATCCAGTCTATGGTAACAATTTTACTTTATTTAAATGATTAGGCGAGCACTGAAGAAAAACTTGTTTCTTCTATTGTTACTTAAATAACTTCATTAACTTTAAACATTCAAAAATGAAAATTTACAACCATTTATGAATAACAGTTTCACTGTTCATTCATCTTTAGTCCCAACCAGCTTCACATTTTTGCAAAAGAAAAACTAAATGTTTTGTTTTAAAAGTAGCAAAATCACTCTTGCTGATCATCCGTGTGTTGAGGTGAGTAGGAAGAAAAAACAGGCTCTTTTTTTTCATTCTGTCATCATATTGATTTGGCTGGAGGATGGCATGTCCAGCTGATCTTATTACATCTCCCAATTTTTTATTCAAAACAAGCAGATGTTGCGAAAAGCTGCCATTTGTCCTTCAATGTATTTTGCCTGAGCAGAATACCTCTCCAGTTCTCACTACTAAAAGCAAAAGCCTTTAGAATCAGGTGTCCTTGTCCTTCTTGCTCCCAGGAATACAAGATTATAAAGAATAATAAATAAAATGCGGTTTTTAAAAAATCTTGAGCTTTTCTACAGTGTGTTGATTGGTGAATAATGAAGTAACAAGGCCATTCCCAGGGGTCAGGCTGGAGTGAGGAAGAGGATTTGGCAGGAAGGGATATGAGAAGGAACATTGTCAGACTTCAACAATAGAGCTATATTAATTCGTAAAGTTCTTCTACTGTATAGACTCTTCCTTTAAAAAACAAAAAAACATGAACATACATCTATTCATATACATTTACATTTTCTAAAAGCATCCAGATTCATCCGCCTCTAAACAGATTATTTAGTCTGTCCAGCTCCTTGCAGTTATCCATGGTCATGAGTTCTGCCTTCTTGCGCATTCGGTCATCCCTGTACACCTTAGCAGCATAAAGTAGGTCTGTTTCTGGATGACAAAAGCAGAAAAAGGCGAAATTTAATGAAAAAGTGAAAACAGAAAAACCTGGAAAGTAGAAACTACCACTAAGCCAAAGCTACTTACTTGTTTGTCTCTCCTTCCAACAGTTATTTCTAACATTAGTTACATAGTCTTCTTCTACATTTTTTTCAATTTGCTGCAGAGCAGAGCCCTTAAACTCAGACTTGAAGTCTCTGGTGACATAGTAGTCAACACGCAGGTTTTCTGTCTGCCTTTTTACAGTCTGACCCGTGGACCTAGGAGAGATAGTCGTATTAGGTATGAAAATGTTGACTAAAGCTGTAGCTTCTCACATGATGAAACTTGAGAAGTACTTAAAAGTTCCCTTCAATATACACCATAATTCATTCAATAACTAGGAAAATACAGATTACACAGAGTTAAATTTACTCAGGACCCAAACATTAAAAAGTCACCTTAACAAATATATATTTTACCAGTACCATACTATTAGCTTTAGTAATGAAGTTTAAGCAAATGTTATCAAAAGTAAGGAGTGTGACTCGCAGCACGCCAACACAGGCAACTGACTGAGTGTGTGCACGTACGGTTTTGAGTAAAGGCTGTAAGGTGGAGGCGACACCATCATCTGGCTCAATATTGACACTAAAATCAGGACCACGATGGGCATCAGTTGGATAAACATTGAAAAACCACCCTGAGACAAAACACAATACAGTAATTCAGTTTCAATGTCAAGCATATGTTTACTAATGTGTTCAAAAAGCAATAAAAATGAAGTATTTTATGTTCAGAACTGAGCACATCTACATACATCTCCCCTTTCTTCTGTTCTCTCTTGCCGGTAATCCGTCTGATGGCTATAGTTCGTCCTGCCGTTGGTGAAAGTGTGTGCGCTTGCTGTAGACACAACATTATAGCTGAGGTCAAATACAAAGTCAGAGCATACTGTATATCACCAAACCAGTTGCACCTGCTCCCAAGGTCAAGATTTTAAACGACAACCTAAACAACGCTCATCTAGCATCCAAACAATGACAGTCGCTTATGTTATCAATTTCAAAGGGGCATCGATAAATAATGAACAATAAAATGATCCATATGTATCTTACAGGAGGGGAAACCGCCTCCGAAGAACATGTTGAATAGGTCCTCAGGAGTGATGTCGGCCTCGAAGCCCCTGTGGAACTCAAAGCCTCCGCCTCGCGTGTGACTCGGGCTGCTTGGTTCCTCCCCTCCTGTCAGGTCATACTGTCGTCTTTTCTCTGGGTTGCTAAGCACTGCATAAGCATTCCCGATCTCTGGAGGAAAAGTTAGAAGATGGTTATTTGGTAATTGCATAAAGAAGGTAATCAATGAAAATAGGTTAGAAAGCACTGATGTAAAAGACTCCTGCTTATTTAACAGCAAGTAAAATATTGTGAAACATAAGGCAGTAAACTAAAAACCCATCATCTACTGTTTGCTCATGACCTCAATACACTTAAACCACATGAATAAAATGTCAATCAAGTGCAGTTAGTCACATGCATATGTCGTATTGCTTAGCTATAGAGTAATAATCCAGAGTGAGGTTACTTTTGAAGGCTTCTGTTGCTCCTGGTGCGTGATTCTTGTCCGGGTGGAATTTGAGAGCTAGTTTCCTGTAAGCTTTCTTAAGCTCATCGTCATTGGCTTCTTTGTTGACACCAAGCACTTCATAATAGTCTTTACACATCTTTATTCTGAAACAGAGGTACAAGAAATGAAACTGACATGGGGGGAAAAAAAAGGAACAAGACAAGATAGCCACAATTCATCATACCAAAAGTTTTAAACACTGATTAAAAAAGTTCAGACTATGCAAGATATTCTATTTAAAGTAGAGTACTCGGATGTCATCAGCTCTGTCTCTGAACCGTCACTGGAGAAGAACTATAGATATAGTCACATGGGAGATCATTTCAATACAAAGTGCAAACAGTCTTACTTTGTCCTAGAAGACATGATGCAATATTTAACCTCATGAAACTTCTCCACAGGAGAGAAACACCAGGCGAAAAGGAGGATTGCTTAGCTTACTTGCAAGAAAAACAATGAGCGGCACGTTTTTCCTTTAAAATGACCCAATGCTGCAACTTTTAAGGATCTAAATGGACGTTACCTGTGTTGTAGCAAAATAAATGCTTTCTGTACAGTTTCCATTTCTGTCTAGAGTAGAATTAAAGTATGCTGTGGTTGCCTGGTATCTAGCTCACTGCTAAAACCCTCTTGTGGGAAAAACAGATGCAGAGGTTCACTTAGCAACAGCTGGGGACAAACATGGTTGTGACTGTGGTGTCCTCCTTTGTCACAGATTAAAGGCTGCTTTTAAATATCGGAAATATTAAGCTAACCAGTTAAAAAATGAATTAATTCTCACCTTTGCACACCTTCTACTTGGTCTTTAGTGAAGCCTTTTGTTGAATCATTTCCTCCAGATTCTCGACTCCCTTCTTCTGGTTGGGCAGCAGTGGTTTCTGCTGGTTTCCGGCGATATGCACCATTACTTGCCGAGCTTCCATTCTTTGTTATTGCATCCAACAAAGCTAAAGAAGAGGAAAACAAAACACAATTAAAACACATAAATAACTTATAAGAGCACAAGTGGTCAGGCCTGTTTAAAAACTACCTTAAGTGGAGATACAAATACATTAATACACGTATTAATAATTCAGTAGGGCATGAATTAGGGATGGGCATCGATTAAATTGTCCTAATCTATTATCAGGAAAATTAACAATTGATTAATTATTAATATTTCTATATCAAAGTTCAATATTTATCACCTATATCTAAATGAAGTGAAAGTGTAAAAACACTGGTGTCCTTCCTTATTTAGATTTTTATTACAAGATTAACAACTCTTGTAGCAGTTAAATGGGATTCATTCAGTGGTTACACTGGAAAATATGCACTTACATACAATTTCAGCACCAGTTTAAAGATGCACTCGATTAAAAGATCATTTCATTGATTAAAATCTTAACAATCGATCATTGATTAATTATGCCCATCCCTACACACTGTTCTTTTTACTCATTGGGACCATTTCTGTTGTTACTGCCTTCTACTGTATACACAGTGTTGGGGAGTAACGGAATACAAGTACCGCCGTTAGAATACTAACTATGAGTAACTGTATTCCGGTACAGTTACTATTTTAAATCTGCGTATTTAGAATACAGTTACTTTTGTAATACCATGAGAATACTTTCGCCCCCACATCTCCAAATAAATAAATAACCTATTTGGGGCAATCGGCATGGTGTTGTGTTGGCTATCCCATAATTTCCAGTAATTAACAGCGCCGCACGCTCCCTCTGCAGTAGCATCACAACAGCATCACGTGCGGTCAGGTATGGATTCAGATAAGGAGCTGG
>JAVQJG010040836.1:0-14904 GCA_036024015.1 Craterocephalus amniculus | reverse complement strand
TCAGTTGATTTGTAATGAATACACAATGTATGACATTTCATGTTTTTTAATTGCATTACAGGAAATAAAGAACTTTATCACAATATTCTAATTTTCTGAGACAGACCTGTATATGTGTATACATACATATACCATGAGTTATGTTTCACTACTTCACTAAAAGAAGGCTTGATGTTTCAGGAGAAAAATGAAGAAACTGAGTTTAAATATTATATTAACCTACCACTTTTATGACATATATGCAGTATAGGAATGTGTCATCAGTAATGAGGAAATGACATGTTTAGCCAAAAGTCATTTAAACATGCACATTTTCCCATAAAATCTGCATTCAGAGTCAAAAGTCGGACTTTTGGACATTAAACTTTGTGTAGTAATACATAAGGTTATTCAGAGAGTGCATGCTTCTGTCCCTGTGAGGACGAGTGAAGACATCTAGAAACATAAAGACAGATGTGTTCATGTATGTCTATAAGGGAACAGACTTACTTAAGACAACTGGTTTAAATGGTATAGAGGTGTGATGAAACCCAACCCAAGCCACCCCCCCCCCCCAACCTGTGACCAATTGTTTGTCTGAATTGTGCATTAACTGCATTAAAGTGCAATGACATAGTTGTTTGCTTTTAATGTGTTAATGTGTCAAGCCCCAGTTTAGTATCAGAACTATCCAAACCCAAAAAACACAGAATCAACCCAACAACAACTTTCTGGCTGGCGGTTAGATCATGGAAATATGGGAGGACACACAATAAATCAGGATTTAGGCTCTAGTTGGGAATTTTGAACTTGTGTTAAAATACTGTTGTTATTCTTGTTGGACCCAAACTGAATTTAATATAATCTGGAAAGTCTGAGAGTCCATAAATCATCATTCTCTTTGTTTATGACAGTAAGAAGTGATGAAAACACCCCAAATTTCTAAATTTCATTTGTTATTTTAAAGGGAAAATGCCTCAAAAGATAAATAAGCGATTCCAGTTTTGAAGAAAAAGGATCAGTTTTGTCACAAAAATGAAAAAGAAAATCGCATTCTTCAATCAGTTTCATGTTTACATGTGGTAAGAGTTACTGAGAGATATTGAGTTGCTCTCCCAAAAACTGAGGTCAGTTTAACTCACTTCAATTTTTTTCATGTGACTGAATAGTCACCTGACGGGACATCAATGATAAAGTCCAGTTGGGTGTAATCCACATTATTTTACTTTACGTATGCATTGTGAATTCCGTTTTTTTAAGTCTTTTTGTTTGGTTGCAGTTCTCTGATAAATTAAGAGTGAGACTCAGCTCATATAGGTTCAGACTCCATTTCAGGGAAAGTCGTCACGTTACAACTAAATATAGACACAGAGCCCATGATGTTCATTTTGCAGAGCCAACACATAGACTCAGAATGCTAGCACATCAGGCTAAGCTTAAATATACCTTACACCAGAAGTGCTGCTCTAATTGTGGTGCTATAGATTGTCTATTGTTAATTGAATGAATTAAAAGTTAATCAGAATTCAGATTTAAACTAGCTTGTAAAATCTTTCCCCACTGACAGGGCAAGTTAACACAAGTGCAGTCATCATATTTGACCGTCGAAAGCTCTTTGCTGAAACAGGATATGATGATGTTATGAAAACAAAATTGGTGGCCAAGATTTACTCCTTTCATTTGGTGTTATACTGTATTTGCACCACTGCAGCATATTTTGCTCAGTCAGTGTAAGAGAGACTGAAAAGTGTGACAGCATAGCTCCAGCCTCTCTTATATCACACACAAATCTGCAGAAATAACTAAATTATACGATAAAGAGGCTCTTCAAGCGACTCCATGACAGTATCATGCGTCCCCTGGTGTGTGTTGCCTGTTTGCCTGTGATTGTGTGTGTTGTGTGGTCTGTTTTGTGTGTGTGAAATGTGTTTGAGCTGGGTGCTAAGTCCTGCCCTGCAGCCCTGTGATCTATGAGTCCAGATGCGTCGTGCAATTGACCATAAAATTGGCGCGCCTCTCAGGCTCTGGCAGCTCAACTGTAGATGGAGGTTGACCTCTCATTACTTGCCCTCCAACCGCCTCTCTTTTCTTTTTTTTCTGTCTTTTTCTCCCTTTCTGCCTGCCCTCACTGCTCGCCGTCTCAGCCCGTGTGAATGAGAGCCGCACTCCTGGAAGCAATTAGTGTCGTCTGCCACTAACTAGCGTTGCCTGATGAGATTTGCAATCGCTGCTTTTATGTCCTCTGACTCCACATCTGTGCCACTCAGGTGTTTGAATGACAAACCGAGGCTTTCCGTCTTTTTTTTCCCTTCCTTTTCTTGCCATGAAATGAAATTTAAAAAAAAAACTGAATTAATTACATTTAGCAAAAAGCCGTGCCTAGAAATGAGTCAGCCAGCGTAAGAGAGGAAAGAAAGATGTTGATTTATGCAGCACGTGCTGCACGGCTGTGTCACTTTGACAGCACCGCGAGTTTTATGCCGACGTTTCCTTAAGCAAATCATTAAGCCTCATTTCAAGTCGCAGTACATCAGGTTTAGCTGAATAACTGTCATGCCTGCAGGTGAGGCTCATTGAAAATCCGCACAGTTTATTTGAAATGGTTCTTGACATATTTGTGCCCCTTTGTTTAAAAGTACAGCAAAGGAAAAATAGTGCAACCACCCCCAAACTTTAAGCCTCCATAATGATATATGGGTCTTGACGCGTGAGGGGAACGGCCAGCTCTTTGTTGCTGAGTGGTAGGAGGAGGGTGTTTTGAAGTCGGGCCAATCAATTAACAGTCACTAGAAATGGAGAGGGGAAAGGGCGGTTCACATTTAATTGTATTCAGGCTCACTGTACGTTTGAAAAGAAGGGAGGGAGGCAAATGGGGAACAAAAAAAAAACTACAAAAACTAGGTCGGTTTGTGGTCCTTCAAAACCAGTGGTGTGATATACTGCACCCTTAAAGCTCACAGCGGTATTTATAGTGGCTCTGGAGATTTCCCTTGTAAAGCTGCAGGCTTGACCTGTAAACCGGGGCTGCCTCTCGCTCCCTGCCGCCCACTCGCCGCCCAAACCCACGTCTGCGCGGCTCACATGAAGGCCTCGCAGCTTCACACAGACCAGCCTGGTTACAGTGTGTGTGAACCAGCAGGACTAGTGGTGCACAGGGCAGGCTGAGTGTTAATATGCAGTACGCTGCCTGGGCTTGCTCTGTGTGGTAGTTCGTTAGTGTTCAGGATATTTTACATCTGAAAAGAAAAATAACTGTCAGAGGCTTTAGTGCACAAATGATGTAGACTGTGCTTATATAGCACTTTTCTAATCATATGTTGACCAAAATACTTTTACACTACATGTCATATTATGCCAGCCACACACACATACATAAAGCACTTCTATGTGTATACTTCCACCCAAATTCACAGTTTGGCTTTCACATTTACATCTCCTCAAACAAACCCGACTTTCTGATGAGAAAAATTAAATTTAATCCAAATTAAATCAAGTTTTGTTGAACAGCAATGTGAAACTGTTACCTAGCTTTACTCCTGAGATGCTCTACCTCTCTAAGTTGCTCTTTTTATACTGATTCATGTTATCAGCCCTTAAGAAATTAAACTTATTTGTAGTAAAGTGTTTGTCCAGCTTTTTCTTTAAAAAACCACTTACTTTTCCAACTATTTTCCTCATGCAACCATGCTACCATGCTACCATCAAATGTACCATCACAATATGACTTTTAGTCAAAAAGTAAAAAAAAAATCTTACTCATAAGAACTGATATCTTCTGTGCATTTGATTATGAATAAAATATTTGTTCATGAAATTTGCTCATTATTTTATCTAATCTTTTTATTGACATCTGAGACAGCTAACTATTTTTGAGCTTGAGTTGTACACAGTTACACCTAAATGCAGTTACGCTCTGACTATACTGACTATAATGAACTGAAGCATCTGTGCATGCTCAAGAGTTGTACAATACTAGGCTGAACTGGTTTTCTACAAGTCGTAGTCATGCCTCTCATTGGTCGGACAGCTTTCACAATGTAGAGGCTATTAGGTGCCGACTGGAAAGAGAATTGTTCATGTTGTCTTTGAGTAGTTTTCCCTGCATGTTAAGTAGAAAATAACGTGAATAAATCACTTACCAGTGCTATCAGGAAGGTTGCTGCACAGTGAAGTATTCAGCAGGTGGTAGGAGGTGTGACAGTGAACACCTTTGGATTGTCAACACAAGTGGTTTTTGAAAATAATGAGTCAAGCATGGACTGCTCTGTTAAAGTGAGCTGCCGCTGTGGAAATGGTGTTGTTTTACATCTCTCTATGGAAGGAGATTTTACGTAGATGATGGAGAGTGGACATGTTTCTGAATACCATTGTTTATACAGTATGTACTCCATGTTATTGTTTCTGTTTTATTTTTATGGTCGGTGTCCTGCAGCCATTTCAAATGCAATACTTTAAAGTAGCATTTAAAGAGAAGAGCAAATCAAAGCTTCTCTATAGCGTTCACAGATCACAGCAAGGCTCGTCTACAGGCACTTTAGGTGCAGTGCACGCAGACTGTTTGTGGCTGCTGGGGTCGGTACTTTTCAGACTGTTTTAAGAAGTTTTAGCTGATATTTGGTGGCTTTGTTTTAGCTGATATACAAGATATCCGTGTTGTATTTTTTTAACTCTATATTAGAAAGATGATTCTAGATCTTTACTTGCCAAGTTATGTAGGTTGTATACTTGACTGGATTATAATCTCTGATGTTGTTACAACTACCTTCTGTTTGTGTGTGTCCTCATACTGTGAATATGTGTGTGGTGAGTATCGGGAGGGACTCCAGTGGAGTTTGAGTTGCACTAATGTAACACAGGATTGTATTCTGTGTGGCCCCCTGTTTTTGACTGAAGGTATAAGCTGCGGAGCAGAGCATTGACACTGTATATCCCAGAGTAATTATGCAGCTATTCTCTTAAATGGCCACTAGCTGCTAGTGAAGTCACAGTAATTTAGGGGGAGAGTTCATAAAAATACACCTTTCTTTAGTTGAGAAAGAGAGCGTCTCAGAGATTCCTATGCACAGCTGCTCAGTGTTTCTTAATTAACTTAGAGTTTTAAATTTAATTTAAAAGGCTACTTAAAATGGCATCCTTTCGTTCTTCCTGGTTTCCGATATATGGAGTTATAAAAAGAAGCCAGTAAGGTTTTTAACATGACCTTCTGTGTTTTTCTTTCACGATATGACTGCAATGTTTCCTTGTAATAAAAGGCTCTAAGAAGTGGAGCATTAGATCATGCCAATATGACATTTGAGAAGGAAATTTAAATATGTGTAATCTATGTTATTCCAAAGTATTAAAAAAATGTAAATTGTTTTCAAACCACACTGGATTTTCCATCTTTTCATCTCTGGGCTGATGCTGTTTTCCAATTGCATAAGAGGTTTTTTTTCTGTCAGACTTTGAAAGGAAAGATAAATGCTCCATGGCCAAAAAGAAGAGGTCATATCAATATTATGAAGTTCATGTCAAATACAAAGGCTGTGCCTCAGCACAATATACCTTTATCTCCAACACATCGCCTGACCTGTCTGTAAAAATGGCAAATCCCACCCTGGCTTTCCCAGCAGCGCAGCCGTGAGTACGCAGATAAGACAGCCAACGCCGAGAGGTCGTCCTTATCTGAGCGTGTCGTTTCCACTCACTGAAACTCAGGTGTGAGAGGTTAGCGGCCCTTCTTTTTTATTTTCTGAAGCAGGAATGTGTGGTAGCAAGAGGCAGCGCTGAGGTTAACAGGCCGGTTCGGAGCTGTGGAAACTCGGTGAGTATGACATCATCTGAAGGCTCACAGGAATGGAAAGGAAAGGAAATCTCCTCCCAGGGAGAAAATGCAGGGATTTGAAAGAGAAACGCTGGTTAGGACTGTTCCGTTGGAGTAAACAGCGGGGTGGTCGTGCATACACACTGTGAAATACTATCACTCAATGTGCAGGGGATCGTGCCCGTCAAATACTAACCGCTTGGTTTATATTGTCACAGCACTTGCCAGGTAAAGCTATGGAAATGTAACAGGAAGTGGCCCTTTGGGAGTTTTCTAACAGTATTTAATTTGGCTTGTGGGATTGTGTTTTTTTTTTTGTGGTCAGCTCTGACTTTTCTCCATATTTGTCTTCCTATTTTGTCTTTTAATCCACGGGCGAAACACAACATTTGACCAGTTTGAGATACCACTTCAGAACCAGCATGTAAGCCTGATTAAACCTGACAGTATGCATATAAAGCTCATTTCACAGAAATGTAAGGCCGGTTTACAAAGACATCTGCTCACAAATCAAAGAAAATGATAAAAGACTTAAAGTCATAAAGTTCAATTATGAATGAGTCAAAGAGTTTTTACTGTAAATCTATCAAAATACTGCTGAATGAAGGTTTAGAATATTAATGTAGCTATCTTTATTGCACTGCAAGCTTTCATCACTCCCTGCTCAGTTTATTAATCGCTCTTTCTCAGCTGTGCTCATCGGATAACTGGCTAACAATCAGACATCTAATACTCTAGTAAAACTGAATTCTTCACGGTCGCTTTTTCTCGATAGTTCAAGCTGCAGCATCTCGCCTGCAGCGAGCTGGAAAATGTCTCCTGCTGCCAGGGTTTGCAAGCATGGGGGCTTCAAGTTTGGAAAGACTTGTCTCTTGTTTTGAGTTGTGAATGCTGCACACAAAGGCAATAAGAACATTTTCTCTTAGAAACTGAAGACACCGAATGCATCACAGCTTCACCAATCAATGATTTTCTGCTACAAAAAAGGGTTGTATAGTGAATAAGGACAACGATCCAGTACCAAATCTGTGGGAAGTGTTGTCTGCTTCTCAGAATCGTCCACTTCTTGTCTGCATGATCAGGTCTAATGTTTAAGTCTGGTGGCATGCTGTGCTGTTTGTCTGCAATAAGAGGAAAAATATAAACCACCAACTTTATTGTTATAGCAACTAAGACAAAACACCAAGTAAAATAGGTATTTAAGACATAATATTCTTAGTAAATATATCTCTACTGGAGATTTTTAAATGAAATATTCAGGTAACAACTCACATTATCTATACAAAGAAACCACAACAAATAATGAACCAATGCAGTGTATTTACTGTTTTTTGTTCCACACATTAATCTGAGGCACAGCATAGAAATTCTTTTCCTTTTCCAGTTTAACACAGAGTAACCTTTAAAGGTCCACTTTTTTAAATTCAATCATGCGCCTGCACTTACAGTAATGTAATTTTGGTTGAACTTGGCTTGTACCTTGTTGCAATCTGCACAATTCTGGTGATTTTCTTGTTTGTCTGCAGCAAGCTCAGATTGTAGTAAATTGCTTTTTATATCAATTAAATGTGTAACTCCTTCTCTTCCCGTTTCCTGCCTGAGACATTCACACAGTGCTTCATCTTTTGGGGCCATCCTTCTGATGTATTCATGGTGCTGCTTGGACATTTCATCTTGCATAGTGGTTCTGATGCTCCCTAGTGCTCTGCCTCACTGTTTATGCTTAGCATTTAGTATCTATACTTTGGATTTGGGTTTAAACCTCCATGCATGGTGAGCAGCTTTTGAGTTTTAACATCTGTGGTCAGAACTTCCTCCATTGGCCGGCTTATTATCCCAGCAGGGTGTCTGATCATGGTCAGGCATAGCTGTTAATTCCCCAGATCTTGTTCTTTCCATTGAACTGACAGAACCTTTGACGGTTGCAGATCTGTGAGCCAATGTCTCACTGAAGAGGTTACTGGAGGCCCCCATCCATTGTTTATTAATATAAGTCTTGTTGATTAACTGGCTGACAGGGTTCAGGCCCATGTAAAACAGCAGCTGGGACAGAACATCTCCTCGGTACACGCCACATTTGATGGAGACTTGACTCGAATTTTAGGTCTAAACTAATAGTTTCAAGACTTTTGGGCATTTTCCTGATCCTCAGGTATGGGCTGTTCCATTTGGGTGCCCATTTTTTCTGGTTGCACCTCGCTGGAGTTCTGACTGTTGGTGTGCATCACTCCATGTTGCATGACCTTGACTTACAGCCTCTTCCACCATGGAGTCTCCTAACTGGCTTTCACATGACGGATACGGTGGCCAAGCATCTGCAGGATCACCGTAAACTATAATGTTTTCTTTCGCGAGAGGTCAGTTACTCTCTCATCCAGCTCATCTGTCAATGGGTACCCAACCACCCAATTAATGTCCTGGCTCCTCCCTGCCACCCCCCACAGTTAGTGATAGTGCTCTGTGTCTAACTGAGCCTCATCCACTGTAGAAAATGAAAAAATTCACAGTGGATTATTTATTGAATCATGACATGTTTATTGCTCGACAAAACCTTTGTCTTCCAAGAATGTTTTATGTTTTTACTGTTATAAAGGATGAGACTTGATAAAGTATTGATCAGGAAATGATAGCACGTCTGTTCAAGTTCTGACAAATCCTCTCCCTATAAGCTGTTTAGCATTAGTTCACCATGCTAACAGACTCAAGGTAAGACTTTCTTTGCTTTCTGGAACAGAAAAACTCGGATTTCCTTCCACTCAGGGTGAACCTACTCGGAGTTTCAACATAAGCCACTTTCTGGAACAGACCCCAGGTGTTAAAATTCCAATACACCATCGTCTGTGCAGCACTGTGCTGCTGTGGTTTGCAGCTTCCCAGCAGTAAAGTCATTGGTAGAATCCTTGCATGGCCTAGTGTGTTTTAGTTGCCTCCCAGAAAACCCAATGATCTATGCTTTCAAAAACTCCTGAGATAAAAATGGTATCTTTTGCTGCCACATCATTCAAGGTGCTGATGCATGACGTCCAGCAGTTGGGAAAAAAGGGGATGGATTATGCAAACATACACTTTCCATCTACACTGTAAACCCAAACAGTATAACTAACTCTAAATTATTAAGGACAGGTAACTCAAAAGCTGTTTTTTCAGTGAGTAATGCATTTTGATTTAAAGTAGATCAATATTATTGAGTTAATGACTGTCATTAAAACATATATTTTGAGTAAACTGAGTAACACTGTGTCATGTGTGTATGTATTTATGTATCAATGCATGCTATCAGAGTGCAGCTGCATGGCAGTGTGGTGGTTAGATCTATGACTTCATAGCAAGAAGGTCACCAGTTTGATTCCAGGGCAGAGCTGGAGTTAAGGGGACTGCTGTTTTGGACTGAAGAGGGGTTTGAAACAGTGTAGTTCACATGTTTTCCCAGTGTCTGCAAGCTTAGTCTAACTCATAAAATTTGTTTTCACTTAAAATCTTTGATAAAGTATGAAATCATTTGAGTAACTTAAAGGTAAATCTTTAAAGTTTAGTGGAACTTATAAAATTTATTCATGCAACTCAAAAACCTTGACGTAATCAGTTACGACAAATATTTACGCCATCAGTTGCGACAAGTATTTTCAACTTGTTTGGGTTTGAAGTGTAGTTTTGGTTTGCAACAGCTAATGCTAGTAGACAGCGTATATTGTGCTGAGAATAGCAAAATGCAGATTAAGATTTTACTGAAAAGTTTTTGTTTTTTTTCTAATTCACCCTTGTTATAAAATACAGAAACTGGGCTTAAAAAAATTATCAAAATGCTTTCTAGAAAAATCAACTTTTCTAGTGTTTTGATGGAATTTTTTCCCTTGTTGGATGTTAGAACTTTTCTGCTACCATCACAATCAGCTTCCTTTTGGTGGTAATCTCCTTACCATAAATGGTCCATGCAGCTACTTGGATGTAATGGTGCTGCTTTCAAACTAAGCTTCTGTCCAGCTGAAGAGTGGAGATGTATTTGTAAAAATAGATTTATCATTGCTATAAGGTTTGAAAGAGCTGGGAACCTGTATTGAATTTCTTTCTTCTTATTTAAGGCTGCTACTTCACTTGTGAAGGCATCTGCAGAGTTTGACAGATTTCTTCCTCTCTGAGGTCCTGACCTGCCTCTCTGAGCAGACATTGTTTTCTTGTTGAAACAGCGAGTTGAGCTCCTCGTCTTCTTTGCACATGAAGTATATTTACTGCTTCATGGCAGCTTTATCTGCCCTCTTTGCCTTTCTTTTTCCTGCCAAACTCCTCAGCGTCAAATTATTATCTTTGCTCCTCATGTTCTTGTTCTTTCAAAAGAAGTTCTGATCCCCTTTAAGACTTTCTGCTCATTTTCTTACCCAAATAAACAAAAAAATCGGGCAAATGATCTTTGTTTATCAGTGTTTGTTGCCGCGCCAGCCCCTCGGCCCAAGCTGACTTACCCTGATTGTTGAGCTGATTGTTGTTGATTAGCACCTCTCTGGACTACCCAGAAATCCACACATGTGGCAGGAAAGCAGGATGGCTTCAATAAGAGTTGGCCCAAAACTGCACAATAGGAATGAACAACAAAGGCTGCTATTGTTTTTTCTGAGCATCAGTGGGTGGATGAAGGAGCTGGGGAAAGATACTGTACACCTCTAAGAGGCCCTCAGAGACACAATGATCTGAACTAATTCACAGCCGACCCAGACGTCTCCTCTTTGCTCCATTAATATATAAACCCAGGCTTCATTTTTAACCTCCTGTCCACTCCGCGCATGTCGTGTTTTGCTTCTATCCCCTGTTGTGAACTTTTGCAGAATACCTTCCTTCATGTATTTCCGTGAGCTAGTGCATTCTCTGCTACTTCGGCCACCCAGGGAACTGCGGTTAATGATGAGGTGATGACTTCTCTTATTTAGGCTGATGTGGTGCCAAGTTGCTAAGACGTGAGGTGAATCGAAGACACGTGAAAATGAGCGTCCTCTGGGCTTTATCGTATGTTTTTAATATGCTGTAGTGACCTGGATGAGTCGTTGGGCCTTACACACAATCTTCTGAGAGACACGGGGTAAATGCCTGCAAATACCAGATGTACGAAGGAAGAAAGTCTAAACAACTGTAACACTTTAAATCGGCATATCATCAGAGCACTTTGTGTTTTGCTACACTTTCACATGCAGCAACTGCTGTTTTACATGTGTTTTGTCTGGCTGTGCCGTGTCTGTCCATCATTGTGTGTGCGTGGGAGTGTAACTGCGATATTTCTCATGGCAGCCTTACAGATAGCGCTACACCGAATCTCTGGTGGGACATTAACCTGCTCAGCAAATCCTTCCTGAGTCTGCACAGCACAGAGACTGTATATCTGCTCATAATGAACAGACAGGAAGTACTCAGCATGTGCGTGTGAACAGTGCTGACAGAACTTTTTCCACATTTTGCTGCAGCGTGGACTTGAAATAGATTTAAAGTATCTGTTTCTTCATTAACGTATACAAATTTCTCAGTTGCAAGGCAGAAAATGTGTTTGGACTGTTTTATGTAGTTTTTATTCAAATTTTCTAAACGTTTGATCAATCAGCTGCATCGTTCCCACGCAGGTTCATGACTGCATGGGAGCAACTGACAAGCACATCAGAACAGAAGATTTTTCATTTTATGAGAGTTATTCACAAGCTGCTTTATGCTGTTTACTGAGCATTGGTTCTATTACAAAAGCATGTTTGGTGGAGTTGTGCATTGATGGTTGTCATTAGTGTCACCTTTCTGACCAGGCTCTTTTATGCATGAGTCAGCTTAGTGGTTCTAACTGAGCTGTGCAGGGCTATACTGTAAATGCTGCCGAAATGTTTACATGTCCAGATTTTTGTATGGTTTTCACTCTGACACGCATTCTGTAACTGTGAGGCTTTATAAAATCGCAGATGGACCCCCTTAGTTATGTCCACAGCATTCAGCCAGCTACCAGTGCATTCCAGTCAGGTTGGAATAATAGTGAGATACATCAGACTCAGGGTAGCATAAGGACACTTTTTTGACCTGGACAATGATGTATAGAGAAAAAATTAAAAACTGTTATTTAAGACATCTGAAACATAAAATGTAGCTAAAAGAACTTTGAAGGATCTGAAAACGTTCATCTCTATAGCCTGTATGTTTAGTGCTGTGTGTAAATTAGGGATTGGCATTTCAAGTGATGTTTGAAGTTGTTTGAGGCTGATTAAATTTATTAGACGTGAGATCATAAATGTCATCACCCACCCATCTATGCTGAAGTGGCCTATGTTGTGCAGTAGGTAGACAGGAGTTGAGAGAGTGATGTCATGTCATGTCATGCATCAAGGGGCCCCAGGATTTAAATCAGAATCAGAGTTATACATACATCGTTGATCCCACATCGGGAAATTGCAGTGTTTATTCAGAATTATTGAATACGAAAGAGAATGAGAATGAAATTAAACTTAGTGATCCAAAAATGCTATACAAAAACACATTTAATGCATGTCCAGATGAAAAAGAAAAAAGAAAAGAACCTATACCTGGGTTGGTTGTTGCCTCTGTCTATGGGGCAGCTCTACCAGCTTATCACCATCCCCATGAGCGCATGGCTACAACACAATCAGTCGTTCCTGTCACAGAACCTTTCTCTGACAGTTCAGTGAGTCCTCATTGTGCTTGGAGAACCGTGGTAAGCTACTGTAGCTTCATCCGATGTAGTGTGTGCTTGTTTTTGGTGTCCAGCTGCAGGAAATGCCACAATGCTTCCCTTTGTTTAGTTGATGGTCTCTTGCTTCCGCTTTAGATGCAGTCTCCCTCAGAAACAAGAGCTTAAAACACAAGTTCTATGTCTCTTCCATAACTCTCCTCCTGCCCCAAACAAAAATCAGCAGATTCTTAGAAATAGAAATCAACTATTTGAACAATTCCTCATCAATCAATAAGTTATGCACATCCTTACTCTACATGCATTCTACATGTGTGTGCAGTTGTATACGCTATGATGTGTACATATTTATGTGAGACGATTTATATATTGTTCCTGCTGCATGCATACAGCACATCTGTGCACAGTGTCTAACCTACATCCATATTTCTTTGTTGACTGATATTAGACAGACATCTCAATATATTTTCAGACAAAGACCGGGGATTTACAGGGAATAAATTAGCTTAACCTGATTTGAAACCAGATTTTAGTTGTGTCCAAGAGCATGGAAAATCTTGTCAGTCCCCTTTAGTGACATAAGAAGTATTTACACCTTTCCCTTAAGAAAATAAATTCCTCTCTGCAGTGGGTAAATAGGGATTTGTGGGAGGTTCTGTGGTTTCAGGGCGACCACGGATAGGCACGTCGGTGTCAGCAGCACTGAAAGGCATATAAACTAAAATAACCCTCTGATCTGAATGTGGAAATATGAAACACCTCCTGGAAGCGTGCTGCATCAGGGCTGGTCGTGTTAGACTATAAGGAGAAAACACCATGATCAGTGCATGAAGTCAAACACAAAGTCATTTTAATTCTGCAGTATGGAAAAGTTCTACAAATCTGCTTTAGAACTGCTTTTCATATTTCTAATTACCCATTAAGTATTTCAGTTTTGAAGCTGGCCAAGATGCTGAGCATGTGCTACTACTGCCTGTCCTGTTGGGCAGTTTACATAGCACTGATGTATTATATTTATAGCACTTTGATCCACCCACATATGTCTTCAGTTACTGTAAATTGCTCCATTAGCGTGTTGCCTCGTGGTCGCCCCCCTCAACCCTCCTGCTTTGGTAAAGTAACTTGTTCAGTTTTCATTTTCACCAAACAAACACCTGACCGCTGGTCTAATTACCCACTTCCGATGTGCAGTTTTAAATATACAAACTGTAGTCACTACACCTGTGGTGAGGTAAGACTTGTAATGTGGAGAAATATAAGGAATTCTACTCAGGTACAGTACCTTAAGCTTCTGCTCATGCCTCACAATCTTTCCGTAAAGCTTCCTATCCCTAACAACCCGCATTTTAAAGGGTCAAGGAATATTTACAAAATATTTTTTATGGGTTATTTACCCAAATTCCACATTGTCCCGATGCAGCACGCTCCACCCACCTTGCCTGCACAGCTACTTCAAAACAAAAAAGCTCTGAATTATTTTCCGACAAAGTTCAGGCCAGGTCTGGTGGACTGTAGGCAGCCATATGGAGAGGGAGCTCTGGAAACATCCCACTGCAGGTCATATATCACACGTCTGACAGCAGCCATTCTGCCTTGTTTTCATTTCAATCACGAGTGCAGCTGCGTTGGAGAGCAGCGAGACTCTGCGATGTTAACCCGCTGAAGGCTGGAAGATTGTTGCGTGGGATGCATCTCCTTTATGCCTCGTGTCCGTCAACAACATCGAAAGGCACTCATTTTAATGTAGCACAGATTGCTTTGTGTTGAAACAGCTAGTACTTCATATTTAGTCATCAATCATATTTGAGCAGGATTTGAATAAATATTGTTTCCATGAAGGTTTTTTTTTTTTGCAAGTTCCGAATATTTCAGGGTATTGTTTACTGAAAATAAAATGTTCTCGTTTTTACAAGTTATAATGCACATGAGGCTTTTTCAGCTTACTGAAGCTGTGCTTTATAGCAGGCAAAGGGAGAAGCGATGTAGTGTTTTAATAGTAGACAGCACTCAACATTTGAAGAATCTGAAGGGATTTCTAACAGGGAGTCCATTTAACCACCAGAAAAATGAGTTTTCAGCGTCTAAAACAATCAGACTTCACTATTGTGGATATTTAAACCATGCTAATTTAGCATCAGAAAGTTATTTTCCTGCCGATATATTTTATTAATTGCAGTCGCAGAACGTCTATTTTGCTTCGCCGTCCTGCAGTTCATGTAACACGGATTGTGTTGCAGCTTTTTTTAAAAATAAGGAAATAGGGGCATCTCTTTCACCACTGTTTGGGAAAATTAAGTAAACAAATATGTCAAACAAGAGTTTTTAAAAAGATTATGATCTCCATCCATCCATTTTCTGAACCGCTTAATCCAAGTGGGTCGCGGGTGTGCTGGAGCCTATCCCAGCTATCAACGGGCGAGAGGCGGGGTACACCCTGGTCAGGTCGCCAGTCTGTCGC
>JAVQJG010040834.1:0-22285 GCA_036024015.1 Craterocephalus amniculus | reverse complement strand
TTAGTTAATTTACAAAGCACCACTAGCAAACGCTGTCACAGTGCAGCTGCAACAGATCATAAGCAGGTGCAACGGGAGCAGTTTCACAATGACAATGACGTCATTGATCGGGTCGGTGGATGAAAACTTTAGGGCCGATCAGAAAAAATTTAAAATAAGTGACAAATCGGCCGATCCGATCAAGCCGATCCGATCGGTGGAAAGCCTAGCTGTAACATCATTAAAGCTTCAGGTGTTTTCTGAAGTAAAGACGGGAAAATGGTTTTGTCTTTTAATATCAGAAATTATTCAGAGGACTCAGTGGGTTTATTGTAATAATTTTAAGTTTTTAATAATACTTTTTTGCAGCTTTCACAGATATAGAATCACAAAATGCTCCACAAAACATTACAAAGGAAATAAAATATCTGAGAATAAATATAAATAAATGAATAATAAATGGTCACCTGGTCCCTTTTTTAGTGTTGATCTCTGAACTTGAAATTGTCATCTTTAGTTGTCATGGTGACACAACACAGGATGAAGTTCACTTGCTTTGTGACACTAAGAAGCCAGAGTCAGGCCTAAACTTTTCTCTGGAAGACACTAATTCTGAGTTATTGTGGAAGCCACAGCTCCGCATCGAGCTGGTCTAATTTAAAGCAATGAGCTGTTCTGAGAATAAACCTGTGTGAGCTTTTTCTCTCATGTTAAAGCTCACACAGGTTTATTCTCAGAAAACTGAAGCAAATATTCTCATCTGCTAATGTTGCAATCCATTCAACAAAGGGTCATTAGCTAGCATGAGGCTGTATCTGTAATATTTCTTAGAAAAATGCCAGAGTCATGCATTTGGAGAGTTTCCAGGTCAATTTCTGTCTCTTTCTTCATGAAATCAGAAATGGGAAACCTGCTTGAAAAAAGATTATCTTTTGGGGATTTTTGTTTTTTTGTTATTTTACTGAGCCCTGTTTTTGTTTCTCGCAGGCTCTTTAATGACATCCAGCTCAAACCCTCAGAAAAACTCCAGATCAGGGTGAGAGATCCAGCTTGTTATTTTTCCTAAGCGTTTGTCCGAGGAGAATGTCAAACATGTGACCCTTCCTCTTTTTTCCAGGTTCCCAGCAGGCTGAAGGAGGCACTGAGGATGGCAAAGGAGAGTCTGGAGAAGAGGCTGCATGAGGAGCAGAGACTGGTGGGTCATCATCATGTGCATCACGAGGAGAACCATCCAAAATGTTTGCTTTACTTAAACTTAAAAATAAATCTACCTTGTTGCTACTGATTTGCACGCCGTGCTGAAAGATTTGTAGAATCTTATTTTTCGCTGACTTGTTCCTTTGGTTGTTGGTTTTTAAAGTGCACAATCAGATTGTGGCCTGAAACGGGGGGTAATGTTTGGCATTAATGTCTGATTGCAGCTCCACCAGCACCGAAGACTGACCCGAGCTCAGTCTCACTACGGCTCAGAGGAAGAGAAAAAGAGGAGGAAGATTCTGGCGAGGAAGGTCAGCGGCAAACACACACCAACAACCGCGGCTCACATCATACTACAACACAACTTGATGGAATTTTCTGTCTGTTAAGCACTTGAGGAAGGAGTCAGGCCTCAGCTGTACAAACTGTGAGACGTTTTGTCTTTTCAGAAGTCCAGACAGTCGGCGTATGAGAATGAAGAAGACGTCTCTGTCAGAAACAACAATAACTCCGGTAAGTAGACATCTCCACATATCTGAGGAAAAACTAAAAGTGATGTCACACAAAAATGACGCCATGCTTTTACTATGCTCTAATGTTTTCTATGTTAGCTCAGGGTTGGTTTTTAATTGGCTCTTTGTAAAACCAGCTTAGAGCTGAGCAGACCTGCCATTACATTTCTTTAAACTGGGGATCTTCAGTCCTGGTCCTCGAGGGCCAGAGTGCTGCAGGTTTTCAAGTGTCCCTGCTGCAACACACACGACTCAGACTGAACAAGCTCTGCACAAGTCTGCTAATTACCGACTGATTCAAGTCAGGTGTGGTGCCGCAGGGACACATGAAATCCTGCAGGACTCCAGCCCCTGAGGACCAGGAGTAAGGATCCCTGCTTTAATATAGATCTGAACCTCCTGCTCATTGTACGTCTGTAGACACAGATGAGGAGAACAACATGAATGAGAGCAGCTTCACTGAGTTTAACTTTATCACTAAATATTTGGCATGTTTTACGGGTCTGCCTTAAACCTTGTGAACCACTGTCTGTGCAGTTCTTGTTTAAACTGCTGTTTTATTCCCTCATAATCATAGTAGTTTCCTCTTAAAGCTCGGAGCCATGAACTGATCAGACCCTAAAAGCTGCAACGCAAACAGTCTAATTGGCAACTTCCTCTAAAGTTGTAGGAGTGGTGACACTGATCCCCAGCTCAGAAAGTTTCTTTTTCTGGAGCATTGCTGCATTTCCTGCCCCCACCTGCTGATCGGTGTCCAGCATTGTGTCTGCTCTGAAACACATACATGTGGCGTTTTAAAATAGAGAGATTTTAATAAGACCAGGAGCTTTAACTCTTATTTTTTGGATTAAATTGTTCACGATGTTGAGTAATGTTTAATTTTCTGTCCCCCTGCAGGTTCCGGAGCCAGTTCGCCTCCCACATGCCCCTCCTCCCCCACCCCACCATCCACTACAGGTACACCAGCCTGTCTTTTTGTCCTTTTTACCCTCCTTCCTCCCACATGTCTTTCTCTTCGCCCGTCCACCTGCCTGTGTGTCTGTGAGCATTGGACGGGCCCTGTAGCGCCCCCCTGTGGTGAGAACTGGCCTGGCATGTGCTGCATCTCAGCACGCTGCTCAGGCCCACAACACACTTGTCTTTAACCCTGAATTTGTGCCTTTGCTTTTGAGGTGTGCATGTGTGACTGAAGCGTTGTCATTAACTGGACTTGTCTGTGTCTGTCTCTTCACCTTCTCTCTCATCGTGTGGTTTCAGACAGGTATCTGACTCTGCTGTTGCAATGTGTCAACGTGTGTGTTAACTTTGTTGTGTCTCCAGGTAGCTGGATGCAGGTTGGGAAACATAGATGCTTTAATCAATTCGGATTTTCTCTAATTGATGAAGCATAAATGCATCGGCCGTTTCCAACCCTGCTTTAGTCTCTCCTCTCCTCTTCGTCCTGTGATGAAGTAAATGCTGATTGGTTTACTGAACAGATAACCGTCATCTCCCTCTCTCTCTTCTTCCCGTGCTGTCTCCACCATAGAGCATGCACCATTCTGAGCGTGTCTTTGGGTAAAGTAAAAGAATCATGACTTTAACGCTGACGCTAATGATGATGAAAATAGCTGCTGGTTTATTTTAAAGGTGCTGTGCACCCCGGCCTCTCAGCAAGCACAGAGTTTTACTCCATGTTAGTTAAAGATGAGGACAGAGCTGGATAAAAAACGATGCAGAGCCAAAAGTATGGTGAGAGTTTTATGTAAAGTATGACGTACAGCCGGATGTACCATCTGCAGAAGCTCTTAACCTGAGTCTGTGATTTTCAGACATGGTTAGTTTTGAAGTCTAATTATGACGCAACCAAGGCCTGAAATATTTCTGCTGCAGCATGGACTCTATATATAACAACAGCAATGAGAAGCACTCAGACTGCAGACCTCTACCCAAAACACTAATAGCCAGCCCCATACCCTCTCTTTTGAACCTTCTGGATCATTAAAGAATATCAGATTAGATTAGATTAGTCTTTATTGTCATTGCACAGGTAGAAGACAATCAAGATATAAGATATAAAAGTATATATAAAAAAGATCCAACATGATCCATGTCACACAGTGTTGGGTAATAACATCTGCCATGATCTCATCTTTTCTGTTTCTTCATTATCTGAAAAGTTAGAAGCTGTAATGGCTAAATGAACCCACATCTCCCCATAGTAAAAAAATCCTTTTAAAAAAAAAACTCCTGGATCTAGGCGCTGATCCGGATCACACCCAGATCAGCTCTTCTTTATTCCATTTCTTATCATATCTGAATATGTAATATAATCCATCCGTATTTTATCTGCTTGCTGTTTAAACAATGGCTCACTCTGCCTGGTGGTGAATGATTATTTCAGTGAAAATTGTTGGAATGTCCGGATTTTGAGTTTTATTTATTAACATTATCATGAACATAATTCACCAAATATTGACTCTTCTGGTATCTTATGAGACCTAGATGGTGAAAACTACATGTGGAACTCATAACCTCTTAAAGCACCAGATGATGCTGCCATGGTTACGTTCACTTCCTAAATCCAGTCTATAATGAAGCCTCAGTAAGAGAATAAAGCATCGTCCTCATCTCTGGTTCTCTTGGAAGAACCTTGTTTTGTTTTCAGTATTGATCCAGTCCTCGTGTCTTTGTATTTCTCTTCCCAGCATCTAGTTCTTATGTAACCTGTTAGAGGTTCATTAGCAGTACTCAGCTTTATGAAGGCCTTTTAAAATCTTTCCATGGGCATTTTCTGCTTTTCCATTCATATTTCATTCCAGCCTTTCCATTTGCCTACTTTCAGAGGAATGTAGAAACTATGTAGAAACAGGTTTAAATGGCCTCTTTAGGCTCTTTGTTACCAGCAGTCTGACACAAACATGTATAATTTGTTTTCATTTTTTAGATGGCATCACTGAAAAACAGCAAACATAACAGAGTTTGATAGAAAATAGGATTTTAGCAGCAACAAGGTGATTTCCAAACCAGCATATCTCAGCTGGTTCGACCTCAACATATCTCTATGCTCAGATTTAGCTTCCCGTTCAGCTTCTTGATCCGTAACTTTTCCTGTTATGAGGTGATCATGTAGTTCAGTTGGTGCCCACAGGAGATTAAATGATCCTTTTCTTTTGGATTTTACCAGCTGATCCTGTCCTCATGTTACAAGATTAGAACGTCTGTATTGCTGCTTGCTGTGACGGGGTGAACACACATCTTAAAATAAACCTCACAATCCACAATGATCTCCCAACGTCGCTGGCAGTCCGACTCTTTCCTGCTGTTTCATTGGAGATTGTGATCCATCAGTTGTGTCTGTGCATGTCTGTCCGTGTCTCTGTTTTTGTGTTTGTTCTGTCTGCTGTTGTTTATTTTTTTGGCACAGGGTGTCACGGTAAAGTTTCATCAGACAGTAAAACCTTTTGTTTTCTTTTACTGCAGCAACTCATTAACCTGGTCATACCTGAACTTATTGTGTTAGCTGTGAAGTTTTGGTTTTATTTGCAGCTTTTCCTCCCAGTCTGGTAGCTCTGATCTACAGGCGACCAAATGCTTCAAAAGGTCAATTTGAAGGATTTGTGTCTCAATTTCATCTAATATTGAGATAACTGTCTTCATAACAGCTTTTCGTTCTACTACATTGAATGTAGCATTGCGTATTACTTTCATCTCTTCAAACGAGATGTCAGACCTCTCAATGAATAAAAACTAACTTCAGCAGGGCAGAACTTAAGTTTGGTTCATTTAAAATGGAGAAAAACTCAATTTTATGTTTATCTTCACACATGCACTGTCCACTAATGTGACATTAATTTGACTTAATTGATACCAAAAAACTTCAGTTCGTTTTATCCCACAGCTATGCCTCCATCTTAAAATCTTCTGCTGAATTCCTCTTCTTTCTTAAAGACAATTACTCATTTATGAATTAAATTAAAATGTTTCCATTAAAAGTTGCTTCAAAAAGTTGCTAATGAAGAACCTTGTACAGTTCAATCTGTACAAAGATGCAGAAAGCAGGTGAATGAAATCTTTGTTTGGAGCTCTGTGTCATTTCATTTTGTGTTTTAGGAACATCAATGAATACTGGACCAGACGACACGGCTAGGAGACATTTTTATTTATTTTTTGTTGGGTAATTAACATTAAACACATCAGTCAGAAATATTTTGCACATACTTAATAATGGAATTAGATGATTGGACCCTGAACTATTCCAACTGATCAGAGATCTCACAGCAAGTGTAACTATGGGCAAACATGAAGACTCATCTGAATATTAGATGAAAAATCTCTTAAAGTTACTGTAGCTGCATAAATGTAATGGAAGTAATTTTTTTCTGCATCCATCCTGGAGAAAGGCCATCCCCAGAGCTCTCTGCTGCTCTTCTGATGTTATTTAATGTCTGAATTGATTCCTTATGAGCTCATTATGGCTAAGGGTAAAACGGTAACGCCTCCTCGTGTGTGAGTTTTATCCAGACTGGCGGATGTGCTTTCATTATGTTGCAGTCAGCTGTGCTGGCGGCAGACTCCGATGGTTTGCTTCCTCGCTGCAGTCCCTGCATTTCATTCAGTTCAGGGATGCAAAATGATGCCGCTGCAAGAGATGTTACAGGTTTAGATTCAATTCACGATCAGTTCACTTTGTCACATCATCCTCTAGTTTTACTGCAAGTCCCAGATTCCTCCAGTCAAAGAGTTTCAGACTAAGATGTGGGATTACTGACTATTCTAGTGTTCAGTTTTAATTCCACTGTTATAGAAAAATCTGCTGAGGCTCATGGGTACTGTAGTATTCAGAGCCAGTATTGGATCATTTCCAATACAGGAAATAATAATTAAGATGTTCATTTAAAATAAGATTGTATGAACTGATGGTGGATTGAGTTCAGCCTGTGCTACGATCTGTGGGTGCTGCTTTCACAAAGATAAATTCTCTCTAAAAATAGCTTTGTTTCCTTTGAGGATCTTGAAATCAAACAAAAACTGTTGGTACCACTTTGTGACAGATTACCTTTTTATAAAAGCTTTATATGGAAGTTAAGTAAGGATTTGGTAGCGGTTAATAAATTGTCTGACAGACAGGAGGCATATGGTGAATTTGATTTAAAAGTTGTCTCACAAACGGACAGATAAATATTTTGATCCAGTAAAAACGATCAATCCCAGTTGTGGGTTTTTCAGATGCTGCCTTAACTTATTGGAAATTACTGAAAAGCCGCAGACAGGTTCATTGAGCTTATGGGAAAAAGAAACTGCTAATAGCTTACTTGGCATATTTTTAATGGTCTAACGATGGTCTCAGCTTCTTTTCTTTTTTTTCTTGGAAATCTAAAGATTTCTTATCTAAAGTATTTTTATTTCAGCCGGGCTTAAACATAAATGAATAAATACAGCTTCTCGTCCCTTTCTGCTTTGGCACTCCTTTCCACAATTCTCCCTTCAGAAGGCTGATTGTTAGCGCCCAACATGTTTACATTCACAGTTGAGCAGAAATAAAGTTACAACTTGACCAGGATTACTTTTCTTATATTATATTAGTATGGAACCATGTGAGGCAGTGAAATGGACAGCTTCAAGTCAAAGCCACAATGGAAGTGTCGAGAACTTATCCCATTATCCGGTTGCCTTAACCTGAGAATATTCTTACTTTTAAGTCCATGTATGTGGGATGATAATGGCTGCCTCACAATGTTCGTGTATGTTTGAGGCTTCATTTGTGCACAAACTCAGAAATGAAATATTCACAACTTGCAATATGAGAGTAACCAGTAGAGGGCAGTGTAGGGACCAGTTTAACTGGATTTATGGTCATCAGTGGACAAAGGCAAAGACTAGGAGAATCATACTAACCCAGTTAATTTCTTTTTAATTAGTGATTAATGCAAGAATCAACACTAAAGGGAGAATCATTACAATTACACAATGTTGTTTAAATGAAATTAAAGACAAAAAACATGTTCCGATTGTCGTCTGTGTTACTGTTGGTGATACATAAGTATACATATAAATAACTTATTCATAAAACTACCACCAAGCCTCACATTCTTCACATAAAACCTTTTATTTGGTATTTTGTTTTAAAAGTGGTACCAAACATTGATATTCCACCAGACCAATGGGAGGCGCTGTTTAACTGACCATAACCAGACAATGCTTCGTCCTGTAGCTCTCCTCCATGTTTACTTCTCTGCCAGCTAATTACAGTCAGGTAAATAGTCTCCTTATGGTCAGATCGTCCTCCCACTTGGATGTGATGGGACCAGTTTGACAGTAAAACCAGTTGATATCACATCTTTGTGAACCCAGCTCCTGGTGACACCGCGAACGCCTCCTATGAACTGTTTCTGACTTTTCTTTCCTTCGGTCTTCTCTCCCTCATCCAGGATCACACACAAGTCCTCCTCTTCCTCCTCCTCCTGCCCCTCCTCCGCCTCCTTTGCTGGACTCGTCCTCCTGTCCCCCTCCTCTACCTCCGTCCTCCTCCGGAGCGGGAGGAGGCCGCGCCGCCTTGCTGAGCTCCATCCAAGGCTTCAGTAAGGGCAAACTGAAAAAAGCCCAAACTGTGGACCGCAGCAAACCCATCATCTGACCCCGTCCACTGACCCCACCCGTCCTCTACACAGAAACTGTTGCTACAGTAACGTGACCAAACTACCGTCGCTGCACTGTGGTCCTTACCTCCCCCCCCCCAAGATATGAAAGCAAATCACTAACAAACGATCCAAGTTTTTCCTTTTTTAAGTCTTTTAATTCATTTCTGTGGTTGGAGAGACGATGGCTCGGAAAACGGTCGCTTCAGTCCGCCTTTTTTAAACTCTCCGGACAATCTTGGGTACCTGAACGCTTTCCTGGTGTGGTTGCCTCATCTCAGAGCAACAGCTGCAGTCTCCTGATAAAAGCTGAAAGACTTGAACTTTTGGTCCACCCGCTGCTTCTGCAGGAACCCAGCCAGCTTCGTTTGCAGCTCAACACAACGAACAAGAAAGCCTTCGCCCACTGAGGATCCTTGATTTCTGCTGAATGATGAAGTTGAATTTCCTGGATCCAGGACTGTAAAGTCCGAGCTGTGATGGTGCCAATGCGTTTGAATCAGTCCTGGTTCCAGGAGAGCTGAGAAAACCAGCCTAAACTTATCTTTTATCCTTTATCTATCCCCTTTTGACATGTAGCATGCAGGCTTCGGTGAAGTTTTCGCAGTGCAAAAGATAAAAAAAAAAATCTGCCTCAGAGAGTTAGTCTGCCTGTAACTAAGTTTTATATACTCTGTACCTTGAATAATCATAAAATAAGTTTAAGTTTCTGTTGCACTAGAAGCAAAAAAATTGAAACTTGCTCCGAGGATTTCAGAGTGGCTTTGCATTGCATCCTGTGGAACTGCAGGTTATCTTGACTTTTTTTCGAGAAAATAAGATCCAAACTACAGGCACTTTACTCCGACAGAAGATTCATTGGTTTCAGCATGTGTGTCAGAGCAGCACTAAGCGTAGGCGGGGTGGGAACACGCCTGCTGAAGGGAGGAGTTTGCATGAGGCAAATCATGAGCAGCACATAATCATACAAAGCAGCAAAAGGAAAGCTACAAATCATCCACCAGTTTGGTTGCACATAAAGAGAACTGAGAGGAATTATAATCTAATACAAAAGCAATTCATTCAAAAAATGAAAAATATGACAAAGTGCAATTTAAAAACACTTAAATAGATTATAACTCTTATAAAGTGTGTGATTGATGTTATCAGGAAACCTCTGTGGTCTTTCCTCAAGAGTACACAGCTGAAGTTTAACCCGAGCTTTAACCACGTCCTGTTCCATCCACCGATCGGAGAATAAACTCCAACGGCCTGACATAATTCGCTTTTTGGATGGCAAACGCTTGTTATGAAGTTTAGCTCAAATCTGCACTACAGTTGAACCGCAGCCTGGATGAAAGGATGGAGACCATCTCTGTGAATGTCCTCCCCCTGTCTGACTGGAGAGGAAACCGCCGGGACTCAGGAGATGCAAATCTTTAGTTTAGGTGAAAACCCCGGCTGCTCTCCGCTGGATGTGATGGCCTTTCCGTACTTGATAACAACCTGTGTTTCACATCAGAGTTACTTGGCTGTGATTGTATTCTGGGTCTGAAATTAACCAGGTGACACTTTCTCTCAGCAGCTGCTGCAGAAGGAGATTAAAACGAATCGTCAGTAATCATTCCACAGTACATTAGAGACATGTGGACATCAGCAATCTTCCTGCAAGTTCTCTGGGATTTCAGGTTTTTCAGCTTTCTCTAGATATTTTTTAAATGTTAGTTTGCGATTAGACTTAGTCTAATTAGTCCGAACGGGTCAGCCAGCCACCATCCATACAATGATCTGAGTAATGGTGAACTGCCACAAAAGCGCAAAATCTGTTTATATTAATGGAAAAAGCTTAGCTTCCCTGCCACGATTCCTTCCTGATTTTTCCTCAGTTCCCAAAAGCGAGCAGACTTTCAGTTGCACTTTAAGTTACTTCCAATGTGCTACTTTTATCTCCTACCCTTAGCAGCTAATTACTCTTCTTTAACCAGCAATGTGGTTATAACTGGGATATACACACCAGTCATCTGTATGGATCAGACAATATCAGCCCAACCCTCATTAACCCCACTATTTGGGATAGACAACAAAATGTCTGTGTCATTTTAAGAGATGGATAACATTTATTGTCTGTAGATGTAGATAAAACTTTTAATTTATGCTCTTCTTGTTGATTAAAAGTGCAAACTACTGGGTTTAAAGCTCATACCTCTGGCATTGCAGAGCCATTTTCAAATAATTGTATGTTTACCAGTCAGGTTAACATCCATTTCAGTCTGTTATTATGAAAACTTACTGAGTTCAAATGTCACGCCTTTTTACGGTTAGAGTTAGGGGTTGGGGACTCAGGAAATGCAAATGGACGTGTGGTTATTTATTTGTTATGGTTATTTGTGCCTAACCCTAACCCTAACCCTTTTTTCCCGCTCATTTTATTATGAGCATTAAATACAGCAGTTTAAACAGTTTAAAAATACAGCATATTTTGTTTAAATCTCCTCAAAAATCAGTTTACCGTCATTAGCTGACACTAAAGGTTAATTTTGGACCCAGTAATATATTCCTGTTCAATAACTTGTTTTATGTTGTTGTTCCATAGTTGTATATTTTTCTGTGCCATGTGGTTATTTGTGCCTTTAGAAACATGAATGTTTTGGGGATTTTTTTTCTTTGTTTAATTGCATGCAACATTTTACATACGAAACATTTCTTTCTGAAGCTCTGGTGGTGGGTGATGGCAACACTTCAGCTCACAGTTTATTTAGTTAAATGTCAGGAAGTAACTGACTGTTGTTTGGAGGGGAAATTATGCAAATAGTCACCAAGCCGGAGCAAATACAAAGAACACTTTTTTTTTTCTTTTTAAATTAACCTTTTCAATAATATTTGACAAAAAAGACAAGGGAGACGGATATGTAGTTTTCAGTTTAAGCTAATACGGAAGTGCCTTAAAACTGTATTCTGTTGAAATTCCAGCACAGTGTTGTATAGAAATTTGGAAAAATGACACAATTTATCAATTTGTGAGGTTGATAAGTCTTTATTACCAGTTTAATGGTTTCGCTTGCTAGCTTTATTCCTTATATAACAGACCGGGGTGTTCAGTTTGTAAATTATGCTCCCATGGAGAGAAAACTAGATGATTCAGGCTGGAATTAGGTTATGACTGATGAACAACACCTAACAGGTTTTTGCAGTTTGTTATTTCTCAGTCAAAATAGCTCTTGCTTGTAACTTCAGGTCCACCAATGGAACATGAGTTCGCAAAGCAGCAGTGAGTCTGGTTATTTTCATCCACTTTATCCTTTTGTTTCACCATCCCAAAAACATTCAGTTTGCAGTGACACAAAGAACAAAAGTCAAGATCAAAATCTTGGGAATATAAAGTGTGTCCAGCAAACATGGCTAAGACAATAGAGAGAGCATCCTCTGTGATCCGAACCACAATTTAAAGAGATATTTCCAATTCAGTTTTTTAGTGTGGAATCAGTCTTCTAAATCTTTGAATACAAAATAACTCGAATTAAATTAGAAGTTTTTGTGGAGCTTTATCTCCAGCAGAGGATACTGTTGTCATGACACCCTGACATTCAATTTCAAACACGAACGGGGAAAAAAAAGCTTAAAGGAATCCTTGAACATTTCCAAAAAATATTCTCCTCTGTCTTCCTGACGTTCTGTGAGCTGAAGTGTTTGCAGATGGAGCCGATGCTGGAAAACATTTTATTGTGAATTCTGTCTGAGTGTGAGGTTTGATCACAAAAAAAAACAAGTTGCAGCTCTTGCGTATCTTTGTTAATCAGTGCAATATGGTCAAATGCGATCATGAATAACCGTTGAGTTGTGTCAGAATGTCTGTGTGCTGCACTTTAGAAGGGTGGAGGACTGGTCCAAATGAGTGTTTCTGTTCACCAGCAAAATAATCTGATCCAGAGGCAGCAATGAAGCATGTTGGTGTGGGGACAAACACTCACTAATCAGGTTTGCAGTTGAGTTCAGCTGGAAAAGAACCCTTCAATTAAAAACGATGGTCTCTACTAAATAAATACTTTATTAAAAGTAGTTCAGAGAATTGGTGTGAGATGTTTTTATTCCACATGTTTTTGACTACGGTACCTGAAGGCACCATGAAATGTGGGATGTAAATGTTTATATAATTTCACGCCATGTATTGTGTTTTGTTTGTGCAGTGAATTTTCTGTGAGGTTTACTACTTTTTGTCAACTTGACTAGACAGTGACGTCACAGTGGACCACATAAACAACACTCCTGTAATATATTCGCTAGATATACCATTGCTACTAATTTGCTATATGACTAAGCCCTCAAAAGTAATATTTTACCATTTACTCCTGTTTGCACCTTGAGAGTCTGGACCTACCCCTTGTCCACTGGTAAATTTAAACTTATCTTGATATCATTTAAAATAGCCTAGCATGTTATATAGTGCACTCAGCTAACATTTAGTTAGAAATTAACCCGAACTGCAGAGGTCCACCCCACAATACAACGGCTTATAAATCCATCTTTAGGAGCAACAAGTCGTAGTAATTATGTATGACAACAGGCTTGCATATCATTGTTTGGGGTTTCTTGTGAAATCTTTTTTAATACATTGCTATATTTCAGAGGTTGGCCCTATTTTTGGCACACATTCACTAATAATACAATTACATTTTATTAATATTTCAGACCAAAAGGTTTTCCCTACAGAGCGATGTCCTTTGGATTTCTAGTATGTTCCAGTTGTCTCGGAATTCCAAGCGGGTGAGAGTAAGTCACGTCATTACCAGTTTGTTAGCCTTCCATTTGCACCAACTTGATAAAAGTGGATACCTCCTAAACAAATCATTTGTGACAGTCTACTGCCATTTACAGGGGTACTGTGTTACTTTTGATGCAAATATTGGCCTAATGTTAGTAATAATTGATAATTTCTGATCATGTGCCTATGTGAACCATGCCAATTGACAAGTATATGATAGGAAATATTAAAATGTAAAGTTATTTTAACATTTTAACTGATTTATTTGATATTTAACATGGTAACGTGATGATGTAGGACCTGAGGAAGGATTTGGGACTGGAGCTGGGACTTGACCTAGGAGAGGACCTTGGTCTACCTGGATGTTGCCATCATGGCGTTATCTGGCAGTCATATTTCTATCTTTTTATCTAAATGTACGTATCTCCTCTTTCTCTTTCTCTGTTAACAGAGTGACAGAATGGTGTGAATATTTTAGCAGTTGTGGACCAACAAGGTTTGTTGCATCGCCAATAATACATTTGATTTAATTTGTATGTTTATTTATTGATCAATTCCTCAAATTATTCAACATTTTTATAACAGCGTCTTAGTTGCACTGCTTACAGTATTCTATACCAGTGATATTTTAGCTATATGCATTATCAGACTTCAAGAAATCTGCGTCAAGGCCTTTTGAAAAACATTGAAACCACCCCTCATGACTCTCCCTGAGACCTTATTAGTCAGTGAATGGAAACAGACAGTTGTTTTTCCTAAAAAACTCCTCTCTCTTTGCAGGGTCTGAATTCAGTCTCTCCCCGAATCTCTTTGTCCTCTCTGCACTTAACATTGTCTGCCTCAAGTTAATTAAAGATAAGAGAAACTTTGGTTTGAGATGAAGACAAAACATTGTTCAGATTTAACGTTTAAGGTTTCTGTGAAAAAGTCTGTTGTTAAAAAACTACCATGGAATAAAACTACTAAATGCACTCTATTATGGTTAATTACGGCTTAATGTGAAGATGGGCACAAATTAATGTTTCAAAGGACAAAACGTGCATTTAACTTTGTTATCTATTGTTTTATATCAAGTAAATTACTTCATTGTGTATTGTGTGTCAAAAATTGTATGGTATGACAGAAAAACATGTCATACCAAATATTTTTTAGACTTGGTAAAACCTTATTGTCTTGCACCTACATATTGTCATACTCACAGCATGCTAGCTATAACAAAGCAATATATAGTTTCACTTAGTTATGAGAAAATATTAAATTAATTTAGCACTTTTATGAAAAAGGTCTCACACCAAATTATATCAGGAAGGGGGACTGTGACAGTATCAATAAGATCTGAGTTATTGTAAATATCAAAATAGCAAACCATCCTCAGAAACCTGTGGTAGCCCATACTGAATAACTATGCAAGAAGGTCCTCTCCTTCCTAACGCTGTCCATACAGTTAACGATTAAAATATTTTTGATTGAAACTGACTCAAAACATTGCCCTTGGATTTTGAAAAGAGTAGGCTCACAAATAAACTTTTTTGTATTGTTTTTCTGAAATTTTTAAAAGATTTTTGCATTTATTTTTTTAGCTTTAGTCAAGTTCTCACTTTGATAAAAGAGGTGCGGTCAATCACATCAAATGAGTTTGGTCATGCTTAGTTGAAAAATCTTAAAGAAGGGGTGATGAACTGATTTCATGTTCAGTATATTCAAAACAAAACATAATATTCTGCACCTTATTGATAAAGTTCTTAACAAATGTATTTAACATGTTTGTCACTGGAGACAGCAAAACTGCTGTGTAATTTCCCCACTCTTTTCTTTTATAAAATAGATTTGTGAAGTGCCTTTCATTTTGTGTATCATTGATTCGATCATAGGTTGATTTATTCTTAGTATTTACATTTGTTTACTTTTACAAATTATTTTTATTTTCTTGTCCTGAATGGTAATCCATACAGAACGATATCGCAGTTGGGTGTCCTTGGATTTCCTTTCCATTCTAACACACTGTCCCGCCTCCTCCTCTGTTTGATTGCTATGATTGGCTTAGTATTAAGACGCATTGCGTCCGGCGTAAGTCCTGTCGTTTCCATTGGTTGAATCGTGTGACCTCATTCCAGATCCCCGCCTTCTCTCCGGCAGAGGACAGGGTAAAGATGGCGACGTCCCTGAGATGCTTTCTCCGCTCAGGAAAGGTACTGAAACCTTCAAATAACTTCTATAACATGGTTTGATTTTCACTGACAACACCTTCCATTAAGTTTGTCTGTCTCTCTGCAGAATGCCGTGTTGGTTTTGGGACGGCGGACTTTTCACAGCAGTACTCCGGCCGCCGTGCAGGTCAGTGTTAGCACGTAACAGGCTAGCTTACAGAGCGAAAGTGATGTTCGCTGCATGTTCATACGTTTAACTCCAATTTTTTTTAAAGATAGAAAGTGTTTTTCATATTCATTTAACAGCGGTGATATGCTCGGACTTGCTGTTAAGTGCTTATTTTAAGTTGTGGAGGTCACAGGGTTTAGATGCAGCTTGTTACAGCATGTCCCAGCATGACAGATGCTGAACGCTGTTTAGGTAAACCAGTGTCAACCACAGCTTTTGTGTCAAAAACAGGAAAATATCTCTCTAATCTCTGTTTCCATGGGTTGTCCTTTCTCACCAGATAATCCGGTTACTTAATAAAATCGTTAAAGACAGAATAAGAAAAGTTGCTTGTGTATGTTTAAATGTTCTTTCAGTAGTAAAAATATTCAATTATAAAGTTGGTTTCCTGAAATAAACCGTATTTACATTTAGATCAGATTGGAGACACAAAATATTAGTTATTAATATTTGCAGGAAGAGTCTCCTATTCTACAAATAACTTCTCAATTTGCTCTCTAGCTTCCACTTACATTTTTATGAAAATGTATGTGTTCTTTCTAGTCTGGTATTATGTTTGCAGACATTTGTATAATAAATGTCTGTTTACAGAAACACTAACTTCCTAAATTGTGGCAGATTGATAGATTTCTTTTTTAAGGTTTTTTTTTTTAGACAAAACTAAAAAGTGTCTTACGTTTTCTTAATGATTTATATATAACAGTAGTGTGTAAACTCAGTGGTTGCACAATCATGTCATTATTGATATATTTTTTCCAACTAAATGCAGACCTGTGCTAAACAGACACGATAATGTGAGAGTAAAGATGGTGCTTTTGTCCTGATTGCTGTCCTGCTGTTGTCAGGTTACGGTCCGTGATGCCCTGAACCAGGCTATGGATGAGGAGCTGGAGAGGGATGAGCGGGTGTTCCTGATGGGGGAGGAGGTGGCTCAGTATGACGGAGCCTACAAGGTCAGTAGACGCTCAGTAAAAAGCAGTAACCTAGCAGCATTAAGGCAGTTTATTTGTTTAGGTGCAGATATTTTGCACTAGATTATTTAATGGTTAAAAGAGAAAAGAAGCCATCATTACGGGCAATTTGAACATTTAGTGTAATTGTTGTGAGGGTATTTTTTTTCTGCATGCTGGCTCAGAGGGTTTCCTTTGAGATTCTCTAAACTCTAAAATCACACCTCACCAGAGTTCATATTTTCAAATTCTGAATTTTCAACTAGTACTATTGTATAGTTTATATAAGAAGTTAAATTATTTTATTTTAATAGATACAATCTTTGAATTTGAAAGGTTGGACACCTATTGTAATATCCTGTGTTTGTGTGCAGGTTAGCAGGGGTCTGTGGAAGAAGTATGGAGACAAACGCATCATCGACACACCGATCTCAGAGGTAAAATTCACCATGATATTTTTTTTTCTGTAAACCTGAACAGTTGTGTGTCAGTGTTGTGTGATTTAAAAACGTTGGTCCAGAGAAACGTACCTCAGTTTATGTTGTGTCTCTGATGTAGATGGGCTTTTCTGGCATCGCAGTGGGAGCTGCTATGGTGAGTTCACGTTCACCCACACGTTTTTGACTCTTTGGACCATGTTTTATAAGCTAAAAACTATAATATAGTTACAAGCATGCCTGTGTAATGCTGCTTGAACTGACGAACCGCCACCATTTGAGGAAATTTAATGCACCTCTTGATGTCGAGGTCAAACTGTTGACATCGCTGTTTCGCAAAAGATTCTCATTGCATCAGTTTAGTTGAGGATTGTTCTTTTGGCAGGGATGGATGGATTTTATTAATCCCATGAGGGAAATTGTTAATTCATAACAGTCATGACAAAGACGCATAAATAAGAAAACACTGACATAAGTGGAGGATTAAGTACAAATTATGGTAAACTCTGCATTACAGTAATTTAGTGTTAATCTGATCATATTTGATCCCATCAGGCTGGCCTGAGGCCCATCTGTGAGTTCATGACCTTTAACTTCTCCATGCAAGCCATCGACCAGGTCATAAACTCTGCAGCCAAAACCTACTACATGTCGGCTGGACTGCAGCCGGTCCCCATCGTGTTCAGAGGACCCAACGGAGCCTCGGCAGGAGTGGCTGCACAGCACTCGCAGTGCTTTGCTGCATGGTACGTTTATTTATTTTCACCCAATTAAAAGTATTTTTTTCTGCCAATAGAGCTGATGTCAGTGTGGTTGTTGTCTGCAGGTATGCTCACTGTCCAGGTTTGAAGGTCGTAAGTCCCTGGAACGCAGAAGATGCCAGAGGTCTCCTGAAATCAGCCATCAGAGACGATAACCCTGGTGTGACATCTCAAAGGACAAAACACATTATAAACCAATTTTATAGCAGAACTAAATAAGCAAAACTCCTCAGGTTTTTATTTATGAAGAATAAATTGCCAACACTGTTTTATTGTTCAAAACCTGATCCATGTTTGCTCATGTTGGCTTCAAATTCTGTTGCAACTGCATAAGAGTCAAAATCAGGATCTGCTGAAGTCTTTATAATTAAAAGAATATTTGTCAACACCCAGCTTTAGGAGACTCCATCAGCTGTAGTAAATACATAGGAGATAAAAATGTTGGACAGTGACAACGAATTTGTTTGTTTCAGTTGTTTTCCTGGAGAACGAGTTGATGTACGGTGTTCCCTTTGAGATGACAGAGGAGGTACAGTCCAAAGACTTCACCATTCCCATCGGCAAGGCCAAGGTTGAGAGACAAGGTGAGCCAGATAGAATGAAGCATCATGTAGCATCTCACGATTCAGTGCGAATGGGATGACGATTCGATTCTGCATCGATCATGAACACAATGTCGAACCAAAAATAACAAAATGGAAAAGAATACTCTTGGAGTGTAAGGGTTAATCATCAGGGCGGTTTGACCATGTTTCTGGCTCCTGTTGAAACCAGTCAGAGGAAAGAATACAATTGTAGGAAGAAGAATGAATCCAGTTCAGGCAAGAAAATCATAGCAGAAAACAAACATTTTAAGGTTTGTTTTTAGGGTAAAAAAGGTTTCTACGGGTTGATGATGATGACGTGGCAAGTCACATGGGGAAATCCAGCACAGTACGGCTTCAGAAAGGGGAAAGTTAACTGTTTTATTTTTAGCTTTTCACATAAAAAAGAACGGGGGAGAAAATTGTAAAAAAATAATAAAATAAAATAATAGCAGAACCATTTTGTGAGGAATCTCAGAAAAAAAACAGGGAACTAAGTTGTTTATAGAAGCTTTGATATGAACCTCTGCATAAATGTTTCCTGTTCAACAATCAGACCCCTATTTAAGCTAACGCTTTGTGTTTTAACGGTTGTGTTTCGCCTGTATTTAGGATTAAAGCAGGATTGATGTTAACACCATGTCTGGATTTCTTCTTCTCTCTTCAGGAAACCACGTCACTGTGGTTTCTCACTCTCGGCTTGTTGGCCACTCCCTGGACGCCGCCGCCGTTCTCGCCAAAGAGGGAATTGAGTGTGAGGTGATCAACCTCCGGACCATCAGGCCCCTGGATGTGGAGAGCATTGAAGCCAGTGTGATGAAGACCAACCACCTGGTGACTGTTGAGGGCGGCTGGCCTCAGTTTGGAGTCGGAGCCGAGATCTGTGCCAGAGTCATGGAAGGTGGCTGACAGTCATGCATTATATAACACAGGTTAACTGAGGGCACATTATCAGACACAGGCTGGAAAAATGGGTAAAGGTTCTCTGGTGCACATGATAAACCCAGATTAGTGAAATATTAACCTTAAATTTACTCTAAAATCATAAATGTTGTAAAAACTGAGATGTTGGTTTGTTTAGTTTTAGTCCAGTTTGGTTTAATTTAGTTACATCTCATACAAGTTTTAATCGTATCATTGAGCCCAAAATTCAATGACTCAGAATAAGGGATGCAACAATACCACTTTTTTCCAAACCGATACGATACCAATAATTGAATCTGAGTACTTGCCGATACCCAGTTCCGATACTTCTACCACACTAAAAAAACTGCAATGAATTGGATAAAATTTACATTACATTCATTCATCATTCATTCATACATTCATTAGTCATTTAGCTGACGCTTTTATCCAGTTTAAAGTGAAAATAAACATTGCACGTAATAAATTGGGATAGGTTCCTGGTATCGATTGACTTAAACGAGTAGAAGTACTTTAGAGCGGAATTGGTATCGATATTGATGCAAGCCATCTCAGAACTGGTGTTTAAAAACATAAGTTGCTTTTGGAGGGCACTATTTTCTTCACACAGTGACAGTAAAAATATCTGCTGTCAATATCTTAATTAATGTAATAAAATCAATTACATATGAGAAAGAATGATGAAAATGTCAGCATTTATTAGTTAACATGTAAAAAGGAGTACTTTTGAATTTGTGTGAAGCAAAAGTGAATTTAAGCCGTTAGTTCTGCGGATGCTGGAACAAACAGAAAGCAGGATGCACCCAAACTTGTGTAAATATGAAGTCAAACTACTTGCATTTTCAGTCAAAATTCCCATCATGAGCCTTTAAGCAGTCGGAGATGAAGTGAGATTTGATCAGTAACGAGGCGATGATGTTTAGTATGTGCAAAAAGTTATTAATCAGCTCTTTAAATACTTTCCTTTTGTGATTCTGTGAAATGGTCAAATTACATGAGGAACAAGTTTTCATGAAGTCTACACTCATTTCTCTGTTAACTGCAAAAACTGTCAGCATGTCCAGCCCTATTTTTAATTGTCTAACATTTTACAGGAAAGCATTTTTACCTTTTTTTTCATAGTTTTTTTTAAAATCAAATACACAAAGTAATCCCTATATGGTTTAAGAAATGTTTCTTTCACATTCATTCCTCTGGTAGGATAGATCCCTCTTTTCTGTGGCGAGAGTTCATCACTCACCCTGCTGATCTAAACTATCAGCATCAAGACTGCTATAGTATAAACTTATTTTTCTCTCTTTCAAAGGTCCTGCCTTCAACTACCTGGATGCTCCGGTTACCAGGGTAACAGGTGTGGACATCCCAATGCCGTATGCTAAAATCCTGGAAGAAAACAGTATTCCTCAAATCAAAGACATCATCTTCTCTGTCAAGAAAACCCTCAACGTCTGAGACACCTTCTCTGTTCAAATATCTGACTCCAGTGTAAATAAAACCAAAACTTCTCTTTAAAACGCTCCAGATCGTAACGTTACCAGCCAGATGTTGGTCCGGCACAGATGTTTAGTCTGTAGACACACCAGGGTTCAGCAAAGTTAGCAGGTTTGAAACCTGACCGAACTCAGTCTGCGTCTGTTTCCACTGACTCCCCTTCAAAATAAAATCCTCTGTGCTGTAGCTACACTGCTGATGTGGAAGTTCAGATCAGTCTCAGCCGTCTGTACAGCAGATCTGCAACCATTTGTTTCTCTGCTTCCACAGATTGTTGACAGCTGTTTGCTTTCAAAGGTTTAATTAAATTTATTCATGACGTCTCAGATGTTCCTGATCTGATTGAACTTAACATCTTTCTACTTCAGCAGATGAATTTAAATGACTGTAGTCGTGCCGTCATGCTCCCACTTCAGTCACAACACCTCACTTCAGATTTCTATCCTGCATCTTCTTCAAATTGGGTTTAAAAGCAGCGACGAAGACAGATTGACCGGCTGAAAGCTGGTTTATGGGAAATATTTATTATTGCTGCAGCAGCTCTGTGGATGTTTGTCGCTGTAAAATTATTCTGTTACAGAAATAAAAACCTGTTAAGAGATTTGCTGTTGCTTTATTTTCCCGGTTTACTCCATGAACCCACTACCCATAGGATGATGCTGAACTTTGATTAGTAGATGACGAATAAATGGCTTGTCTTTCAACTTTGATCATATTGCACCAGGTTACGATACATTATTTCTGAAATTATATTGGAAGAAATCCAGCATTTCCTCTGCTCTCTGTAAGCTTGGTGTTTCAGGCGTGTATGTAGTTCTAGTTTTTGAAAGAAATGAACAGATTCTTTAGTCTGCGACTACATGCACTTTGGGACTGAATGCATGAGGGAGAAAATCTGACCTTTCAGTTTGAAAGAAAAAAACTCGGGCTGTCCCGATACCACTTTTTCACTTCCGATACTGATAGAGAGGGTTTAGTATCGGCTGATACCCGTTGCCGATACATTTTGTTGTGAGCAAAATGTATCAAACCTTAAAGGTATACAGAAATGGCCGTTTGTCCCGTCCGTCGCGCCGAGTTTCGCCGAAGGGAATAACGAGTTTACGCGAGTAAGGAAAACGAATTTGATTGGCCGTTATCGAGTGGGGTAGGACCGATGAGGCGGGACATAGTGTTACGAAGCAATTTGATTGGATGTTGTCCAGCTCGGCCGCCAGTGTGTGTGTGTGTAACTAAGCTAAGTAATGGACCACTGCGATCTGCTTGCTGTGAAATGCTTTGCACACACCGACAGCTAGTGATGTGACGTTCTGCACCGAGGCTTCGAGGCGCGTACCGAGGCTCGCTTCAGTTAGGGGCGGGACTGAAAATGATGACGTCTGAAGCCTCGCTGCCCAGCTGTAGCATATGACTGGCTCAGCAAGTGGTTGGAATGTTGCCGCGAGTTGGGGAAGGCTGCTAGCCTGGCTACCGCGACTAAAATTCGCAAGCTCCATATAGTCTGGCCAAGAGGCCTATTCAACCGATTTCCAAAATCCCAAAAAAGTGGGAGCCAATCAATTTCGAGCTTATCCAAAGAGGCGGGCTCAACGCAGTGACTCGACAGGAAGCAACACCGTCAACATTGCTAACATGGAGCAGCAGCATTTGACACAGCGGGAGATTCTGTTTTCAGCACATTAAACGGAAAGTTCTCTGTGAAATTTGAGCAACGAGTAG
>JAVQJG010040823.1:0-14286 GCA_036024015.1 Craterocephalus amniculus | reverse complement strand
AAAAAGTGGTCACAGGGATTCCAACTGAACAGTGCCACACATTGCAGCCATGGAGGAAAAAACTGTTCATGATTTCACAGCGTCCTGAACTATGGGACACACAATGCTGGTGTACAGAGATCTCAGTCATGGCGAGAGATCAGCATCTAGTCTTCCCCCACTGCTGCTCTGCTCGTCTCCCGCCCCCCCTCCTCCTCCTCCTCAGGAGATGAGAGCTAAACACTTTTGCTGCGTTGTTGAAAGCGTCACTACTTTCTCGGACAGACCCAAGTTCATAAAATACTACTCTTCCTGCTACGTCGCTTAGCAACCTGCGCCAACGCGCCGCGCCGCCACCAAGCTGTCTGCGCCCGCTCACCGCGGTACCGCGCGGTCGCCGCTGCGCAAACCGCGTTTGGTGTGTAGCGGCCTTAAGGTGGCAGCCCAGGGAGGGGTACTAATCCCTGGATGGAAAATTAATTTGCTCAGGATAAATGGCAGAAAACAGATGGAAATTACTGAGGGAAAATAAATAAATAAAAACATTAAATAAAGTCAGTTGACAAATTGTTAGAAAGTTTATTTTTCTGCCATCTGGAAATAATTAAAAAGAAAACATGTCATATACACTAAAAATAGAGTTCATAAACAACATATTTTCTTTTACATAAAACAAGGAAAAGTGTTTAAAAGGAAATCCAAAACAGCTAGAAAACAAACTAGTGTGTGATTCAATGAAACAATTCATTTTTAACATGTTTCGGACAGACACAGACACTGAGAATTTACATGATACAAGTGTTAAAAGATGATCATGGAAGCATTGCGCTAAACAAATATTTACATCGGATGAAAAGGATATGAATATGCACACAGGGTAAAAGTTATTTAAGAAGAAAAACATGAAACAAGACTTATTTCAGATGATGTATCATTTGAATGTCAACCATGCTGACAGTCGGATTAATGGATGTTATAAAATCAACTCGTCATGAAACAGCATCGGTGAATGATGAACACTTAGTTTCACTTAGGCACATTAACATCTGCATGAAATGTGAGAGCAGGAGAAAAACTGTAAAAAATAATTAAAAAAAGAGGCAGAACTGTCATATTTTGTGGATTTTACCTGAGTAGATTACACTGCGCTGCTTCCATTTCATGGCTCATGTTTGCCCTCCACAGGACAAACCGGGAACATCAGTTCTCTTCCTTCTGATCTCCAACATAAACACATCACTTTTCTTGAACTTTGACATCTGAGGGCCTGCTTAGAGAGGATTCGGTGGACTAAACGGCGACAGGGTGGACGAGTGCTGGGGACGACACAGGTGCAGCGGGAGGAGCTGCTTTGCCTTTGTAGCCCAGCGACAGGATGTGTTTCTGCAGGTGTGTGATCCACTGCTCTTGCACAGACAGAGGACCATGAAAGACTTCTTCACAGAACCTAAACGGAAAGAAAAAGGAAAGAAAAACCTTAACTTAATCCCAGTGTCTGACCATCGGCTGTCTGGACACAGATATTAATATTTCTTCTTGGTTTAATTAGAAAAAACACTATGAAAGGTTTCTTTAACCTCTTTTTGATGAGGCATCTTCTTTTCTGCCTCTTGTCCTGAATGACATACCCAAAATGAATCAAGCACATCTTCACAACTATGAAGGATGCTGCGAGATTATGACAAAAGTGTCAGAATCAAGAAATATTTTACTGTTTCAGAGTAAATTTATCAGGAAGACAGTAGAGAATCGAAATGGTAGCTCCTTAAACAAAACCACAGGAATTCTCATTAGACTCAGTAAACTACAGACTCTCAATTAATAAACCTAATCACCCATTAAAATTCAATAGTTATAGATTTAGATACATAGATAAATATACTTTATTAATCCCAACCTGGGAAATTCTGGTTATTAAATGCTTTTAAACCCAGATGATAGATGATTAATTAAAAAATAAGCTATTAGTTAATGCTGACAGCTCGGGTTCATCAAAATCCATTCTTGAAAAGTCAGACAATCTTCACGTTTTCAAGGTACCAGGAAATTTATTTCACTTCTAACCACCCTAATTTTAAAAAAAAGTGGTTCAAAGGGGAGATTTTCTTGGGAATTCTGCACTCTCCTTGAGACTTGAGGATCTTTTCAGTTGTTCATTTGTTCAGAGCAAAGTTACAGAAATATTTTCAGTGGTGAGGATGGCATACTGTGAACTATATTAAAAGCCAGACAGCCGAGGAGAATATCGAGTTCTAAAAACTCAGTATTTTATATTTGGAGAGGACACGGACGGCAGTGATGATGCTGCAGCAGCTTCCTGTTCGATATTAATCTCAATATAACTGGTTGGAATATCCAGATGTTGGAGACTTTAGGACCCAACAAGTATTTACTGGCACCGGCTTTTGTCTTACTACGAGAACTTAAACTAGGAGTGGGCAATTGATAGAAAATTTATCAAAACTGGCATTCAGATCAGGACCAATCATTTCTGTAATCGTGCTCATTTCAATTATGTCTCTTAAATACACTGAAAAAGATTGATCAATCTTCCTTTAAAATCAGATTTGCAACAAAAATCTTTGGTTACTGATGAGAGCTAAAAATAAAAACATTAAAATAAAAAGGTAGTTAATCGTAATCAAGGTAACATGTTCAATTAATCTTTATATTCATTTATGGTCAAATTGCCCAGTCCTACACTGCAAAAAAGGATCTGGTAAGACTTGAATATACTGTCTTATTCCAAAAATCTTATCAAGAGAATTTTCATTTGTTCCATTGGTAGATTTTGCTTGATTCAAGCAAAATAAAACTTGTTTTAAATTTCTTAAAGTTATTTTTTGGAGTGACCTTTTTTCCAAGTGTACTTTAAGCTAAACTGATTTATTTCGATCCTTCAGCTTTTGAATACAAAGATGCTCCTCACTGACTCACCTGCACTTCAGTGAGTAGATTTTGCCCTCCAGTTTAACCAGTGGAGTTAGTGGAGGCTTCGGGAGTAGAGCAGGAATATTTCCAGACCGTGATGGCTGCTGGGAATTAGCACCGCGATGTTCCTCCGCTGAAGACACTCCATGTTTTGGTGCATGGACGCCTGAAAGCACCAACAGAAGCCTTACAGGGATGCAGAAAATGTTCAAACAAATAAAAATGTCGTTTCCTGCCGTCTCCTACCCCTCTGCGAGCGAGCATGGATGCTGCTGTGGTCATTCCTGTTCGCTCTGTGCTCATGCTGCTGCAGAGACGACTTCGAGCTGCTGCTAAGCACAGCTTCAGAGTCTGTGGACATCGAAGGCGAAGCCACAGTTTTCTGTGACTGGAAAAAAGAAAGATACACAGAATTAAAAAATGAACCTTATGAACTAATTCTTAAAGCATCTTTCAGAGAAGGGCCCACCTTCTTGATGTAAAGGTCTCCAAACCGATAGCGCCTGGTGATTTCTGCCACCATGGCCGGGTCTTTCCGGATCAGCTCGCTCAGGAGCTCGATTGGCGACGTCGCTCCGTCCGCCTTCCATTCGAAGAGGCCCAGCTGTCGCAGGTGGGCTCGTGCGTGACTGGCCAGGGCTTTCCGGTTCTCAAAGTCAAATCCACAAAGCTCACAGGACGTTTCTGACACAAGCAGGGACACATCAGACAATGCATTTATATAAACGTTTGAGATGCTGGTTTTCTCTTATTAGCTGGTGCTGACTGCCCTTTTATTAACGATCAGCTGCACAAGCGCATTAAAACTGTTTCAATTTAATCGAAAACACTTTACCATTACCTTAACAAAAATTCTGTTGTACAAAATGCAAAAAAAGAGACACTTTTAGCTAGAAAACAAGCTACTATAACAGACCCTTCTATATTGCCGGTGAAAAAGTCTTGATATATTTGACAATCTCATTATATTTTCCTGCCCTAATTTGTATTAAAATCTCAATTATCACACTACATTTGAGTTTGAAGATTTTAAATAGTTGTTCAGAGTATTACAGCGTTCAGGTCCCACTGAAACCTCACATCCAAATGAATCACACATTGTGGCGTTTCAAAGCTACACCTGTCCCATGGGAGCAGAGCAGTCCCACTGGCTCTGATAGCCATGAATGTGTCTAAAACTACACATAAATGGGCCAATATTTTCCAGCAAATGGTAAAAATGTCTTGTGCCAACATCAAATATGTTGTTTACATTTTTCGGGAATTAAATCTGGGATTTGTAAACCATTGCATCCTGTGTTTATTTATATTTTACACAAAATCTCAAGTTTCTTTTTAAATAAATCAAAGTTTAAAATGACAATATTAAAATATTAAAACAATTGTAGGTTTAAAGAAAAAACTGTCTATTTGATGAGTCATTGTCTGATTTTCAGCTTTCAGAATGCATCTGATGCTGCTCCAGTATTTGCTCTTTCCTTTGGGTTAAACCCACATTGCTCAGCATTTGTTGTTTTACATGTCATTCATAAAAGAGCAAACATTGCTTACCAGAGTTAGAGGCCCCACTCTTCACAGACGAAGGTTTCTCTTTCATTGAATAATCAACCGGTGAAGCGCAGGAGCTGGACGTTCCTTCCCCTGCCGGGAGACTCTCCCGGGATCTTTTGGAGCTTTGAGGCGTCGACATCGCTTTGCCTGACGCTGAAGACCCGCTGCGGTTCGACTCTTTCCTTTCATCGCCCTGCATCATCACCTCTTTGAGGAGATCAATCGGAGATGTCCTGATTGACCAGGTGAGGCCAAGCTGCCGCAGATGGGCGCGCACGTGGCACGAAAGGGCTTTGCGGGTTTCAAACAGCTGACCACAGAAGTCACAAAGAACCGTTGGTGGAGACTGCAGGTCTGTGGGACACCATGAACTTATTATACATGAAAACTAAAATATGTCACTGCAAAAAAAAAACGCATTTAGATCGGAGATGCACCGATATGAACATTTTTGGCCAATATCGACAGCCGTATTAATATTTTTGCAAAGGCCAATAACCAATATTTACCAATGTTATTTTATAGAGCTGGGCAATACATCGAGATTTTCAAGTCTATCAAGACTTTTTCACACAAGATATAAAATGAGTGAATAGCATTTATATCAAGTAATTACTTATTTTTTAACTTAGTTTAGTTAGTTAGTTATTTTATTATTATTTTGAGTTAAAATCATCTGTTTTTTTAGTATTTTGCTCTGATCCTTAATAAAGTGCATTTCTCACTCAAGGATGTAAATTTTAAACCATCTCTCTGTTTACTTGACCAAAAAAAAATTATATCGAGATATATATTGTGATTAATGAAAAAATTATCGAGATATGAAAATTGGTTCATATCGCCCAACCCAATAATTTTATTTTTTTTTTATGTTTAAGAGTAATTCTGTATAAATGAAAGCTAACGTTAGCAGCATCAGATTCCTGACATAATTTGTAAACCTCTGGAGATGATGAATAAAAATGGCGGTTTTCAATGATTTTATGCAGACTCTTCCTCACATCACTTTAATGTGGCAAGTATTGCATAATGCTTATTGAATATCTTCTTCCAACAACATGAAAAACTACATCTTCCTCTGACATTGCTTCTCCTCTATAGATAAACACCCCACAGTGCTCCTTCCATCACTGTCACAAGGGCTGGCCGCTAATTAATATCACGACAATTTAAACAGTTCATCTCGATAACGATAAATGGACGATAAGAGCACTTTGGTGCACAATTTCTATGTGCCACCGATGTAATGTCAGACTGATGTACAGGTCCACCAGGCCACTCTCTGTTCTGTGCATGCTTGGAATCAGAGTTTTGGTAGAATATTTCATATTAATTAATTCACTACTGGGACCAATAAACACTGACTGGGCAGCCCCTTTGTATTTTAACTTTCTTAAAATATATAATTTATCGAAATGGGCAAAAATGATATCAGTTATCATTGTAAATCTCGTTATCAGTAAACTTTTGATAAATCACCCACCACTGATTGTCACATGTCCAAACATTTACTGCATGGACAACCACCGCTCCCCTTCTGACACGCAAACGGCTAGAAATAAATATCTGTTGCTAATATTGGCCCGATACCGAAAAAAAAAAGACCAACCTTTGCTGATATCAATTTTGAATCTGATATATTGTGCATCCCTGATGTAGATTATTGTTTTTTACCTTCATCAACAGGCTTTGCAGGACCAGCAGATGTTGGCAACTTCTGCAGGGAACCGCTGTCACACAGCACCTTCGGCGGCTCGGACACCTCCGTCTCTACAGGCTCAGGCTTGGGTTTCCTAAGCAGCGGGTCCACCGCGAGCCGGAAGCCTTTCTTAGCCTTCGGCGCCTTGTTCAGTAGAGTTTGAGGAGACTGAGGCTTCTTTAAAGGGCTTGAAGAGAGAGATCTGGAGCTCCAGGATTGGCTGGGAGCAGAGGCTGTAGCAGTGGGCGATGCTGGGGACGGCCCTGCAGATGAGCTGGGCGTACTGGTTTTTTTCTGGCCGCGTACTGGTTCTACCATACCGCTGCTGACCAGCTCCTGGACGGCCTCGATTGCAGAACTTTTCCCCACCATCTCGCTTATCCCAAAGTGACGCAGGTGAGAGCGTGCGTGGCTGGCCAGACCTTTCCGGTTCTCAAACTCCTCTCCGCACAGAACGCAGGTGCAGTCCTCGGATGTTTTCAGTCGTTTGCTGGGGGGAGAGTCAGGCGGAGACGCCAGGTCAGAGGGCCGTTTGCTGGACAACGGAGAGCTTTGCAGTTTGTGCTCTTCTTGTTGCTTGGAACTGATGGGCTTCAGGTCCTCCACCTCCATCATCTGGTAGAGAAATTCAACCGGGCTGCCCTTGATCTCGCTTTCAGGGACTCCGATCTGTCGGAGGTGGGCGCGAGCGTGAGCAGACAGGCCCTTTCTCGTCTCATACCAGGAGCCACAGAGCTGGCAAACATGAATCTCATCTTTGGTGTCTGAAGCTGTAAGAATATATTAAACATTAACAGCGAACATGAAATATTTATAGAGAAGTTACAGGAAAGAAAATTAAATTTCAGACATACCTAAAGAGATAGGGGCATCAGTTTCCAGTGGCGCCCACATTGGTTTGGTGACCGTCTGATGATCGGAGAAAGATGAGCTGCTGCTTTCAGCGTGTCTGAGAGCAGAGGGAGATGGGGGGAGGAAGGACATCGTCGGCTCTTTGAGTTTTACTGGAGATCCTTGATGATCCACTTTCTGAGGACTTGTCAAGTCTTTAACTCCCGTCTTGTGGGATGTACTCGTGTCCTCTTGCACTGAAGGTGCGCTGGACTCCTGCTGGGATGATTTTTTGAGAGGTTTCGCCTCAAGTGCAGAAGACTCCGATTTGAGATCTGAAAGGGAGGCGTCTTTGTCCTGGATGAGCTGGTAGAGCAGCTCGATGGGAGCGCCACTGCTTTCTGACACGGTGACACCGAGCTGGCGCAGATGGAGGCGGGCGTGGCTGGAGAGCCCTCGCCTCGTTTCAAAGTACGCTCCACAGACCTTGCAGATGACCGGCCCGGGCGTCGCTGCAGGGAAGTTCAGATTAAAGGTTGTCATCAGAGTGAATGGGAAAACTCTGGTCAAGTTGTTTCATTTAATTAAGTTTATTATTGCAAAATTTTAGGAATTATAACTGATGAAAATCCAATGAGAAAAAAAAATTACTCTGATCTGGTCTGGAAATATTGTCACTTGGCATCTGGATTCAAGTTTATTCATCTGTTGATCCAGTTTGACTGGTGGAGTTAGAAGCTGCAATATTTCCTGCATCTTCACTTTATATTACAGTTTAATTTATCTTTATATTATGTTTAGAAAGCTGTGTCCCTCTTATCTCAATAGTATTGTTTACATTCTCAAAAATCCTGAAAACTATCTGCCTCTCTAAAAATAACAAACAAAAAATGATCAATGCATAACCTTAGGTATAAAAGTTTAATCTAAATTAGCATTTTTCTGATGCATTTTTTTAAGGAAAAAACTTCTTTTGATCTTCTTCAGAAATGTACTCGCACTACACCAGGCACTCGATAGACGTTCACCTTCCTTTTCTTTTTTTTTTACATTTTCCTTAATCAATACATCAAGAAATATGCCAGACTTTCACCTTAGTATAACCTAAACCCACCCGTGCTGTCTGAAAATATACAATCTTTATGCAACAAACTCCTCAGAAGCCATTTCATCAGTTCAAACTTTAGATATATGGGGACTGCAAACTTTTCTATATAAGGTTTTTTAAGGTTTTTTGTTTGTTTTCTTATTTCTCAGTATTTATCGGTTAAGTTGCCTTAATGTATGATTTCTTTTATATGCATTTTTAGTCATGTATTATTATTATTATTATGGGAAACATCTCAAACCTGCAGGACAGACAACCAGAGTTGCAGAAAATATGTTTTTTTTATCCAGATACAAATATTTAAATGAACCCATAGACTTTTTTATTTTCCAGACTTTAAACTGGACTACTAATGATTATAACCTCCTTAAGAAATAACACTGTTTACCCCACCTAAAAACAATAAGATCTAGAGATAAAAGGTATATACAGGTAAAATCTCCAACATCCATTAAAATGAATTTTACTGCAGGAAAGGGTCAAAATTGTCAACAAGCCAATGAAATTACTTCCAAAATCCAACAATGACTTAATTGACAAGTGAATTAAATATTTAAGGAACAGAAAAACTGCTGCAGTGGAAAAAGTGAGGAGGCTCATATATAGTGACTGTATAAATAATGATGATGACCAACAAAATTAAATTACCAAGAATGAACAGAAAATGTCACCTGCAGGCTCCACACAGTGTAACGTAATAACCAAAGAGATAATGTTATTACTGGACATTAGTTTGAAGATCGCCTTACCCGTGTTACCTTGTGAATCCATGTGCACCGACAACGATGATGTGTGTAGTTTTAGGTGTAATAAAGTTGTCTTCCTGATGACCCGAGCTCCAACAGGAATTAAATGTGATCTTAGAAATCAGAGAGTATAGTATGATTATTTATACCATCTATTTATATTTCATCAGTTGTTAAACATCTAAATTAAACAGTGTTTTGAAATACTTCAGACAGAACTTGAAACAACGCGAGGTGACCACGTCTCGCGATAAATAGTAACTCGCTAAGAAATTGGATTGTAATTGTGTTTCTGGCTGATCTCGCCATGAAAAAGTATTTACAGCTGGTGGAAATTGTGTTTATCAAAACCAACCATTCTTATCTTGTAAGAAAGTATCAAAATACCTTAACTGTAAAATTTTCTTAAGGATCTTGTTCGTCAAAGCTAACTTGTGCTACCTTTTCACCCTTTGTTTTGCTCTAAAAAGCTTGCGTTTGCTACATACCACCTTTAGTCCAGTTTATGTCTTTAAGTTATTGATAAACTACTAATCTTACAGCTCGACGAGGGCAATTTTCATTTTTTATTGTAAATTTACCTAAAACGTTAGGATTTCCTCAGCACAACAGATTTTGTAGAGGCTCGCCGGAAGTATCGCTGCACAGGTTTCCGTAGATGTTTTTCTTCAAAATAAAATTAGTTTTAAGCAATGGAGAGGATTAATGGCGCCCTCTAGTGACCATATACAGACATGCAGGAATTAAGATCGAGAACTATTTGCACGAAAATTCTCATGAAAAAGCCCAAAATCTGTTGAAAAATTGCTACGGATAATACACAAAAGTCATTAAATCTTGTTCCTAAGATTTCTTTTCAAAGAATTTAAGACTTTATCTAAATGTTGACCTTGAAGAGTTTCTTAAAACAATCACTCATTTCCTGTCACTTCTAATTTGCTGAAAACTGGTGCAGAAGATGGATTTATACAGTTTTTTACTTTATCATTTAACTAACAAAACTGAGTCATCAAATTAACATTTAAAAGGTTATTGTTTGTTTTACTCCTTACGTTGTTTTTCTGTTATTTTCATACATTTCTGAATTATTACTTTTTGGGTTTTTTTGTTTTTGTTTGGTTTGGGTGTTTTGGCAATGATTTTTTAGAGGCAAGATTTAAGACTCTAGGTAATTTTAAATTGTCCCTAGGAGTGAATTTGAGCATGTGTGGTTGTTTGTCTCTTTGTGTTGGTCCATGATGAACAGTGTTTTCATATCTTACTACTTTGTTTTACCAAAGATTTGCATATAATTTTATTCTCATGTAAAATGGCATCACAGGGCACAGACCAAGAAAAAGTTGGCAAAACATTTAAAATCAAACAGCTAATTATATTTTTCAAATCAGTTATTGTTTACTTTGACCGATTCTACCGTGTATGTCTTTAATCACTGCTGCATGAATACTGTACTTATTCTTTATTCACTTGCACTAAGTCAAATCAGTGGTTTTATTGGCGTTTCTTCAACTTTATTGGCCATCTCATGGTTTCATGAATTATATATCCTCTTCAAATTTTACATAAAATTTTTACAGTTCGACAGATAACATTATCATTCACATAGGCAGTTTTTGCTGTATTAGTGTTTCAGTATGATTTTTAAAAAAAAACACAGTTGAAAACACAATGGTCATATTTTAGAGGAGGCCCATGCCCCTCGGGCCCCCTTGGTCAGACACTGACGCTGGATGAGGTAGACTGGGTTGAAATTCCCACATCAAATCACCCTAAAAGTCTTCTGTCAGGTTAAGGTCATTAATTTGTCCAGATCTGTCAAGCTCCTCTACACCAAACTCATTATACTTTTTGTTAACAAAGGGCATAACAAGCCTAGTCTTTATCAGAGATGTATTTCATTACGTTTATAACCTACAGTATTATAAATCTGATTATATTTATTGTCATACTGATATTTTTGAGCGTCTATTGTGATCTTTGTGAATGAAACTCACGGTCCAAGCCGTTACTTTGAAAGGATAGGATATTCCCTTCCGGGGACGCAGCCGTCTGCGCGTATTTCTTACGTTCAGCCCTCCCTTCTTTGACTCCTTTCTCCTGCAAGCCCCAAGTCTCTGCTGCCAACTTTTCACGGCTCTACGGAAAGACAGGTGAGTAGAAACTTAAGTTTTTAGGATTATATCCTAAGAAATTGGCGGAATGTTTGCACATATTTGCCAACGAATTAAACGTTTTTATGATGAACAAAGAGAGGCTAAATAAAGCAGTTTACTGAATTAAGCTAACCATAAACTAGCCCGGCGAACTGTGCGGCGAGCTTAACCCCCCTCCTTCAAGTGTTTTGGGCCTGTTTCTGGCTCTTTCTTTGTTCTCGTGCTGCAGCCTGGGGGGCAAACTGGGAAAGTCCTGCTCGGTTTTATGGTGTAAAACTATTTCTGATCCATTTTAAAAAATAAATTTGAATGTAAAGCCTTCACGTGCGCCGCTGAACTTTGACCAGCGATATCTTGCAGCACGCTTCTTTATCACAAACTAGCTTTTGTACTTCTGCACCTTGTAATATTCAGGTTTATAAATTTTGAATCAGTTTTGTTTGTATTTTATTTGATTTTCTTTTTAGTTCCACATGCATATTAGGTAAGACGTGCACTATCCATTTTAATGTCTCCTTTTAATGGTTTGTGCTTATCATGCTTATGTAAGCTTCCTAATACGCTATTGTTTCCTGCTGGCTGAACATGACTTGCATGTGACCTTTTAAGGGGCGTTTGCCTAAACGAACAGGCCTTTGAACCTTTTGCCTCTACAAAGACTTGACTGTGAAGGCCTTTTGAGCTAGATGTAATTTGTTCTTTATGTTGTTGCTCCATCCTTCTCAATCTTAATCTTTTATGAAATTAACCATTGATTCCCCCCCCTCCTTCTTTTATTAAGTATATTTTTTGCCTTCTCAGTTATTTTCCACCAACACCATGTCTTCTGGAAATGCTCAGATTGGCAAGCCTGCCCCAGACTTTGCAGCCACAGCTGTTGTTGATGGACAGTTTAAGGACATCAAGCTGTCTGACTACAAAGGTAACTCAATTTTTTTTTTCCTTTTCACTGCTTTGTTCTTTAAAAAAAAAATCTTGAATCACCAAAGACTTGCCCTTTTTTTTAGATGTAAATATTTAATTTCTGTGTTTTTCAGGAAAGTACGTGATCTTCTTCTTCTACCCCCTGGATTTCACATTTGTGTGCCCCACCGAGATCATTGCTTTCAGCGACAGGGCAGAGGAGTTCCGCCGTCTCGGGTGCGAAGTCATCGGCTGTTCCATAGATTCCCATTTCAGCCACTTGGCATGGTAAGATCTACTGCAGCTGGGAATTAATTAGATCATTTTCTTTAATAAATTCAAGATGCACTCGTGTAGAAACAACCAGCAAGTGAGCTTTTTGGTTTAAAGACGCAACTTTTTAATTGAAAAATAAATCTTGCCTGTATGCTGTCAAACTTGTATTTTTTTTTCCAGAAATTACATTACATAAATTCTATTGTTTAAAATACTACCAATAATATTGTGTTCAGACCAAACATAACCAGTTCGTGTTATAAGTCTGGTTCTCTGTAGGGGTTGCGTCGCTGTAAACTCTGACGTTTCTTACAACATTGATAGAAATCCCGCCCCAGTTTATCTCCTGTCTCTACTCTCTGCCTGGTGTTGATAAGTGTTGAGGTAACGGTTCCCTCTATAGAGGGAATGAGGTGATGCAACATATTGATATTGCACAACTTGCAGAGGTTTTAAGCATGCTACCTCAGCAGAAATACGCTTGTATTAAAGTCTATTCATGGACCGATCTGCTTATGACTTCTATGTGAAATATTTTCTCCCTCCGCATCAGTCTGGGAAAGTTTGCTAAACTCCTGCAGCTGTCCTCACACACCACCGACACACGCTGTTTAGAAAACAATGCCAGAATAGAAGAAGAGCTGCAGAGGAGCCACAGGGAGGAAAGACAGTCCTGGAAATATGTTTGATTTAAAATGTTTGTGCATTTTTCTCATTTTATATGAATCAATAGAGCCATTAAAACACAATAAAAATGGGCTAATGTTAACAGTGAGTAGTTTTTATACATTTTAATGTTGAGATAATTTAAATAAAATCTACTAAAGGTTTTATTTGATGGAGTGGAATGAATTCCACTTTTGTATTATGGGTACGTACAACAACGGCTGCAGGGAAAAAACAAAGACCCAAATAACAGTTGGTTGTTTTTTGTATCTAAGCGGCATCCAGTAATTGTTAAATAAAATTTGATTATTTGGATCGTGTGTTGATTTCATGTGTTTTGTGGCGCTAAAATGGTTTCAGTGCGACCTGCATTGAGGACACCCGAATGAAGTGTGGAAACAAAAAGTGACATAAGGCTGAATCCTTGGTCTTTTTCTCATTTTTCCTCTGACTGTTTTTATGTTTGTTCTCCTCCACAGGATCAACACACCCAGAAAACAGGGAGGCCTGGGCAACATGAAAATCCCCCTCGTTGCAGACCTAACTAAGTCCATCTCCAGAGATTACGGCGTTCTGAAGGAGGACGACGGCATTGCGTACAGGTCAGTTTGGTTATAGTCTCAGGGTTTTGATTGAGGGGTATTTACACCAGGATGGTCCGGGGGCTTCGTCTGATTGGGCGGAGACTTCTGAAGCCTTTTACTAGAGTTGTCCCGATACCGGTATCGGAAATGCCTCCGATAATGCCCAAAATTCTTGTATAGGCGAGTACTGGAGTTCAGCTAGCGGTAAGTACTGGAGTTCAGGTCACAATTCGATACCACATAATTTATGAAAATAAGTATATTTACTGATTAGCTCTGACACAGTTCTTCTTTATTGTTCTTAAAACAGTTGCACTGTGCAGCCATCTGCAGCCTACTGTTTTAGACGGTTAGACAAAGAGCTAATTGTAATGATGTCAGTGGTGTGGCAGTATTTTAAACTGAATACTCCCACGGACTAAATTTGAAGATAAATGGCTTCAGTTTGTATTCATTCATATTTTACAAACAGTTTAACCTGAGCCAGGCCTTACCACAATGCTAATCATATCACAGTCATGCAGGTTTAATATGACATTTGTTTTATAATATAGTGGTATCGGTACTTGGTATCGGCTGATACCAATAGTACAAGTATCGGGAGGAAAAAAATGGTATCGGAACATGTCTGCCTTTTTACATCTTCCTTTGGTGTTTTTAAACTGTCCTGAACTAAGCGGGCATAACCAGTTGGACAACATCACTGCTCACTCATCAGATGGTACACTCTATAAAAATCTGATCAATAATCAAAGAGCAGGAAGAAGAAAAAACAGGTTGAAATTCTGTCATTAAATGTAACAGATTCAGTGTTTTTATTTTTTCCCTTTTTAATATTGTGGATAAAGTGTTTTATGAC
>JAVQJG010040821.1:0-11984 GCA_036024015.1 Craterocephalus amniculus | reverse complement strand
TTATACATGCAGTATAAATCCCTTCTTGATAGAGTAAATTTGCCCAGCACCAAATAGCAGCCAGATAATCATTCTGCTTGCAACAATGCTGGACAAGACAGGTGTAAAAAAAAAAAAAGGATGACCTCTGACAAACACAATCTTATCAGCTTTTTCTTGAGTCCAAGAACGCTTTTCTGATTATATTTAAAGGAAACTCTCTCAAGTTGTTTCTGAGATAACACACACGACGGGAAAAGCTGAAGTTATCATGGCTGAAACAAAGCTTCCAAACCACCTGCTGTCACTCTGAAATAACCACAGGTTGCATCATAAAACAACCTCTAATCAAATTGAAACATCCATGCAGACAACGAGAAGTTTCCAATAACCGTCTACAGCTTTTCTCTATTCAACGCAGAGACAAACTGTCTGTATCTCCACTCATAAAAGACTACCTGCAGGTTTTCATGAGATCAAAGAGGGACGACAAGCCTGAGCGATCTGCAGACATGGCCAGAGAGAGAATGTCTGCAGATCACAAAACACAGGTCCACATTTACGTAGCAGATAAAGGAGCAGCAGACAGGCTTGAGCGCTGCTTTTATGACGTTTTTGTAGCCTTGATGTTTGGCTGGTGAGTCTAGTTTCAGAGTCAGTCAACAATAAAAGTGTTTGGTGTTTGGTTTTGCTGCAGGAGCGTGTGATGGCTCCAGTAACCTGGCCTGTCACCTCAGAGGGAAAAAAAGGAAGTCTCCCTGCATGTTAATGAAACTGGAGGAGATTTTCAAAGACAAGAATTATCTGCTACCAATGATTAACTCTGAGAGAGAATAGTATGATCGTAATGAAGATTTTAGTGACCAAACTTGCACTTCTCTTAATTAATTTTTTGCCGTAAGTCTGAATGAAGCTAAGAGGAAATTAACAGAAATGAGATAATTGTGTCACAGACGTAACGCCATCATTTTAACAGATTGATGAAGACTAATGTAAAATGTAAATCAAATCATTTGTGTAAAGGAAATATCCGATTCTACATCTGAGGGTGTGGATAACACAGATGAGGAGTGAGGTCGACAGTTTAAGTTTTAGTTACTTTCTAGTAAAGCCTTACTTTTATCAACTCTACTACAGTGCCATCATGTGAGATGACAAGAGAAAGAGAAACACACTGCTTCAGTTTCACATTGAACCCAAAAGCTGAATTAACTACAACAGGGGTCTGCAACCCAAAGAGCCAATTATAGCCCCCGCCCAGCTAAATGAGAGAAGTCAGAGCCACAAATGTTACATGACCCTTTGCAAAAAGACAACTTATAATTTTTGATAAATAGCTATGAAAAGAAATGCGTAATCTAAAAAAAAATATATACATATACATCTTTAAGTTTTAAATAAAGTGTAAAAAAAACTTTAAGGGATGTAGATATTTGTGTATTTCTTTTAAAAAAAGCCCATAGTTTCCAAACTAAATGACAATTAACACAGATCTAGAATAATCCAGGTACTTTGACTCGTATTTTTTGGAAGGAAATGTAATTATTTAATGAAAAAACAGCTACAACCTGGATTTTTTTAATGTTCAATATTCAAGAACATTAATGGGTTCTTTATCAATTTCAGCCTGTTAATAAAAGCCATGGTGGATGGTCGAGAGAAACACTTTTGGCTCCAGAGCTGCAGATTGCAGACCCCTGAGCTAGAACAACAAAGCTTAAAGAAATTATTTCTATATTAACCAGAAATTAAGTCTCTTATTGACATCACACCATTTTAATAATAACCATGTCTGAGTTATTTTCATAAACTCATGTTCCTGATTCATATAAAGTAGATTCCTGTTCAGTCCAGAACCTTCATCACAGTCCCAGCTTCTCTAATTTCCTTCTTCCATGTGATTCATTCGTTCATTCAGCAGCCTGCTCAGTAAACAAACATCCCATTTACCGAGCTGCACCTGTGAGCTGATCTCTGCTGCATAGGAAACATCTGCTGGCTTCGCAGCTGTCGCTGGCTGCCAATAGAAACCACTCAGGAAAACACGTTTGTGTGACTGGAAGTGGGCAGATGACTCAAGATTTAAGTGGGTTAAGAATGAAGGAAAAATTCTTGAGGAGCAAGAAAGAAAGACGTGTTGGGAAAGTTGCAGTTGAAGCTTCCCAACAAAAAATACTGAGTCATTTTATACAAACAGAAGCAACAATGAGCTGCTAAAATATCTAATGTTTACATCTGGACATGACTCGTGTCGCTGACAAACAAAGGCGGCGCAACGTCACAGAAACGCTACGAGATGTCAGATGTTGGTCGGATCCTTAAACAGTGAACTAAACATCAGGATGGATCTATCACCTGGAACAATAATCATCCCTCCCGTCTCACATTTTACCCCGATTCACCATTATAGTGTGATGCAGGGAAACTGATGTCTTTCAGGAAGAAAGTCGTGGTTCTGCTTAGAAGATGTGGAGGCTCACAAACTCTCAATGAGCTTTTAATCATTAAAACCTGCACAAGTTAAAAACAGAAACTTATAAAGTAAAACCTGTTCTGAACATTCTGGTGATAAAATGGACACTGGATCAATTTAAATTGAGTTCATACAAGAAGAGACCAGAATGATCTAAAATAATACAATATTTATGAATATCTTATATATATCTTGAGCTGATTTTAACATTTTGTATTTATTTTGGATATTTTCAGTTCTTTCAAAGATCTTTACTCTTTTTAGGAAAGAATAATCATTGATGAAAAAACCTGTGAGTGAAAATTTGTCTGTTTATTACAAATTAGTGCATCTCAGCATTCACCACCTTAATGCCAACATGTCCCATGTGCTTGAATTTATTTGATCACTAAAGAGGTGGAGTAGAGAGAAATTAGAAGCAGGAACCAGACAGCTGCTACATCTGTTTCCTCTGATGCAGAGACTGAGGTCACCTCATCAACGCAGCACAGCTTCCATGTTAGTCCCGGTCATGTCCTCCCTGCTTGGCTCATGAAGAGCTTTACTGCTGGAAAAGGATCTGCCATTGACATTTTACAGTGAAGAGTACTTCACCGATCTTCACAATAGAGTTATAAAGGTTTCTTGTTCTCCCACTGCCATGCGTCTCACAGGAAAACCTGAAAACAGACTTCCCAAACATCACCGTGCTCCAGTTTTCACAGATTTCTGGTTGCAGTGACTGAAGCTACGACATTAACTGAGCGAATACAGACTGATGAAAAGTAAATAAATGTCAATTGCATGTTTTCTTTTAACAGATTTAAACAGAAGAGGATATGACAGATGGAGATTGAATGCCTTTCGCCTCATATATGCTGCACAAAGAGGCAGAAAAGCTGCACGGTTCAAATTCATTTAAAGAGTCTTGTTCTTCTGAGTCTTTATGCGTTTAGTGAAAGGCTCAGCAGAGAGCTGTGATGGATGGCGCCCATGATTGATGCTGCTCTTCAAATGGAGCACAAAACATGTAAATCAGGCATAAAGAGCTGCACTTTATAAGCTATAAAGAAAGAAGAAGCTTGATGTGTGGAGGGAAAAGTCATTTGTCTGGTTGGTTGTGTAGATGTGGACTTTCAGCAGCAGAGGAATGCAGGTTCAGATCCAAAGCCCGAGCTCAAAGTGAGTACTAGTTGCTCTTTCTGCTCACACTGTTTGGTCTGCGGTCATAAAATTACGACTTAAGCTGTTCTGCTATTCCGACATGAAAGCAGGATATTAAGCTTTCATTCAAACGATTTCATAAGAGCAGTTTAATGCTGAGTGTATGATAATATTTATAAAGAAATCATTTTTCCTTTCAGCCTCACATCAAGCTTTGGCTCGGCTTAAAATGGAAAATGCTTTTAAACATTAAACCAGTCAGTCAAATTGCCTGGTTTGATCTTGTGACTGGTTGATTGATCCATTGGCTCTATGTAAATCTCCTTTGTATATAGTTTCACAGTTCCAGATTTTCCCAGAGGTCTTCACTCTCAAACTCAGGGTTTCCTGGAGGATGTGAAAGTAGAACGGTAGGCAGAACCTTTAGACTCCTCTCTGTCTGTGGATGCATCTCCCAGTTTGGCTACAGGAAGCAGAAACCCTCTCTACCTGCAAGATTAGGCTTCAAACTTTTTGATGGATTTTGGGTCTGGTTTGGTGGTCCTCTTAGTTCTGCTGCTGCAACAGGCTGAGATTGCTGATAATGTCCCATGATGCAATGGGCTCCTCTCTGCTCTCTTTACTCTCAATGTAGAAACATTTGATGTTGTCATTTATTTATGGATTTTTTTCTTCCTGGTATTCTTGGCTTAGAGTTATGGTGCCTGTTGATGCTTCTTTGCTGTCCTCTCCACCCCCAGCTGATCCAAGATGGCAGGTTTTCCCTCCACCGTCTCCTCATGCAGCTCAGGAAGGTACAGTTGATGTAACCCGTTGGTTTCCTGAGTAGTTATTTTTATGACTTGTTTTGTATGAACACATTTATAAATTGGATTGTATCATGTTTTTGTTTTAATTGGATTATAATCAAGCTGTAATGAACTGGACTAAAGTTATGTATGAATGGGGGTATAAAATAAAGCTGAATTGAAATGAATTGTAGATACAGCTCCAGTCGGACTTCGTCTTATTTGGTGAAGTTCAGCTGATTATACATTTATGATTATGTGTGGTTTTTAAATGATAAAACTACCGGTAGCTACTCTTTAAATAAATAAATCTCTCTAAAATGTGAGTAAAACATTCATTATTTCGTTCATTATTTCGTTCGTTATTTCTCTTCTGTCTGTTAAGTTTCTGTGCATAAACCCATCTAAGTCCAAATTCAGGTGAACTTTCGACTGCAGCAATTTCTACAAAAGAAAAATTATGTTTCATAATTATATTTCAAACCATCCATTCAGTGAAGGGTTTCCTCTCTGAGAGCTCCATCCACTGTATTCGGTTGGGGTGTAAAGATGAAGCTACTTTAGATTACAGCGTTAAAGTTGTGAAACCGTCTGCTGTTACGACTTGTGAGGTAAAAAGACATAAAGCATGTCTGACGGGCGACGCTGACAGGCCGAGGCTCTGCAGACTTTTCAGCAACAGCTGCGGGTCCAAACCCGCTGAGACCTCCCAGTAAATCCTGTCACCACATTAAGCTCTCTGCTCGGGACCCATCCTACACAAATAAAACTGCAACCCTCATTTGTTATCACTTATTAACAGTTAACTAGTGCAACTCAATGCTGCTCCTGCACCACGGCACTTCACAAACTATCCCATGTCTGCACAGTTTGCACAAGAAATTCACCGGACTTTAGTTTTGGGGTGAGCACTGACAAAATCAAATGCTAACATTTTCCTACCTGTGTGGGAGAGCTGCAGCCTCGGCCCTGATTGGCTCCATGGTTTGGCGTCTGGGGCTGCGTTGGAGGCGGCAGGCTGCAGCCACAGCAGCGGGAGGATACACAGCACCAGGATCTGAAGAGAGACTGAGCTTCTGGTCCTGCATTCTCCTGCTGCCTGCAGGGCTGCAGCAGAATTCACTCTCATCTCTGGTTTATTGTCACTGATGTGGAGAGACTGAGGGAAGAAGGACCATCCAGCTGGTTACATCACCGTCTGGATGGCAGCTGAGGAGAGGACAAAATGACAACCAGGACAGATTAAACATTAACTACGTGTTTTTAAATGTACATCAATGATACAGCCGAGTATCTATTTAGAACTGAAATGTTTCCTGATGCTGTCATTAGTTTCTGTTACATTCCTGGACATGTTCATGCAAAACATTTAATCTTTTCTGCAACTATCCGATGTAAAGAAACAACAGCATTTAAGTCTGGTCAACCATCAAATTCAGGCCAAAAGTAGAGCAGAATAAACCTGTGAGGTCCTCAAAATAAGCCGGTTCAGCACGTAGCTCGGCTGCAGCTGCTGTTTCTTCCCTATAAGGAGATCGAACAACTTTAATCTGAAGGAAAAAGTTTTTTGTGTCCAAAAAACCGTTTTAGAACAAAACTACACCGAGCAAACAGGCAAACCTCAAATCCATCAAAACCCAAGGGGGCTTTTCTACTGAGCTGGGTCCAGTGCTGGTTCAGGACCAGATCTACATGCTTGCCAAAGTACCACTTCCAGCTCCAAAAACTGGTCCCACAGCAGCACCAAATTTCTGAGGTCCATGCAGAGAACAGCTTACTTCAGGGGCTGGAGGGATCGAGCAACATGTTGTGACGGCAAAGCCAAAGTGATGTCAGGTCTGTTTAACTCAGGACAGAACAACCAGAATACGGAGTTTCTATGTGGATGAAAAGGGGGAGCAGCAGTTGTTTTTTTTTGTTTGGGCTTACTGCCCCCCTAATATTTCAGGTGTCTAATGTTTCCCATTTCAGATCTGGAGTAATGAACACAACAAAAACAGCTGAATGAAAGAAAAAAAATCTCCCTTTTGTCTTATTTCAGTTTTCTTCTTTACACTTTTTTCTTCTTTTTCTTCTTATTAAGTGTGAAATCGCTGTGACTATGTGGCATTTGCACGTTCTGCACCAGTTTGCAAGTGGGAAAAGGCAAATACTGTACATTCATGTCATTTGTGAACATGCTTGATGGCAGAGTAATCTTTGGCCTCATGCCCTCTGTAAGGCACGGCAGCGGAGGCATCATGCTTTTGGATTGTTTTGAAGAAAAGCTTGCTTTCTTTGTTTCAGAGACCAGTCGTGCCGCTCATTGATCTGAGCTTTCAGATGATGTTTTGTCGTGTGTCTGAAAGCTGAGGGTGAAGTGGTGGGCTTCAACATCCTCAGCACAGAAACAAATCTGTCAAGGAAAAGCTAAGAAAGAAGAAAAGGCTTTAACCTAGATCATCTTTGATAGTTTGCCAGAAATGTGGTTGCAGTTTTCAGTCATCTGATGGCAGAAGATTGATGCTATTCCCGCTAAAAGGAGCTAAATTTATATTTTTGGATAATGGATGATTAAAAAATTCTGATCCTACTTGGGCTGTTGCCTATTTTCTACACATTTTGTGAAAAAATAAATAAATAAAAGAGAAAAAAAGCACTTTTCAATTTGAAATATACAATAAATCCGAAACAAAGCACCTCTGAAACCACTTCAGTACATCTGAGAAGTTAATAAAATCAGATGTGGAAAAAACACTATCTGCAGTCAGATAGAGAGGGATTTACCTAAACTAAGTCAATAGCAAACGTTAAATAGAAAGTATCATTGGAACTGAAAGTGTTTATATTCATTTCAGCTTATGGGCATTTTAATCTGAGAAAACACTGGATGTTCTCTTGGCAAGCTGCAGCAGCCCTGATTTCTCATTAATAAAACATTCCTCAAACCAAGCATGTGGGTTGCAAATAGAACAAAAAGTTACCGAATGACGGAGCAAAGTGAGACGGACAGACGGAGTAAGTGCCAGAAGTTCAGCAATAAATAATCTGTTAGGCTTTGTGCCTTCTTGGCCTGGTGGTTCATGGTAAGACGAGGAGTTTCATCCTGTCTCCACAGAGACGTCGTAAACTGGTCCGACTCTTCTGAGACCTGCAGAAACTCATCATCCATACCACATGTAGCGCGTAAAATCAAGAGAAATGATTTTCTTTACCAAATTGAGTTTGGCCGTGTGGTAATCAGACACATGAATGGTGAAGAATCGGATACTCAGAGAAAATTAAATCAAGATCAGACGAGTGCAGGAAGGCCATCGGGTCTCTCCGGATCACAGCAAGACTCCAAAACAAACCACGTTCATGTTTTGTTTTCTGAATTTATCCCTTGTTCCCTCTGCTCCACGGATGTGTCCCAACAATCTTTCCTACACCTGAACTAATGGAAAACTGATTTGTTCTTTTTATCCAGGGGTGACTTCATGCTGGACCATTTCTGATGACAAGCTGGAAAGTTTGAAGACTACGTCAAAGAAGAAAGACTCTGTTATGAGAGGAGGAGTCAGGTAGACTGTCAGTCTGAATGTTGACCTCAAAGGTTTTTTAATCTAATTGTGAATCTCTGTGCTTCATTTGTTTTGTCATTTATACTTCTTGGTGGTTTTCAACCTATTTTCAGAGTCCTTTCGTGCATTTTGTACATTTAATTTTAATTGATTGATTTCTTTTGTTTATATGTGTACTTTTATCTTTTATAACCCTGTTCTCAACTTTGGTTAAAGCGCTATATAAATCAAATTCATTGGATTTGATTTTGGGTAATCTCATTTCTTGCTTCATTTTATACATATTGTTTTTTTCTGTTTCTATTTATTTAATTCTATTGATGGTCTTATTTTACATTTGATGTCATTTCCTCTCTTTCTGACACCATCTTGCTTGTGCTCTGGAGTCCATTTGCTTTGTTGTCATATCTAAGTCTCATTGTGGTGATTTTGTAACCCTCTGAGGTATTTCTGCACGCTTAATGACTTTCCAACCACAGTTGCATCTTCAGGCAGCTTTAGTTTAAACAGATGTTTTGGCCACCGGGCCTCTTGCTCTCTGAGTCAAAAATCTGTTCCTGAGGACACACAACAACAGGAAGCGTTGGAAATCCCTCTGAAATGCAAAGCTAATTCAGAACTATCTGCTCCGGGGATGGTAAACCTCGGGGTAACTCAATATGGCTGGACGCACAGCTCCAGGAGAAATCCTCATTTATCATAATGTATCACAGCGACTGTCTGGCGAGCATCATGTCAGCAGGTTTTTAAGAGCTCAACAGGTTGGAGAGGACGTCTGCTGAGGGAGTAAAGACAGTCAGGCGGTCTTAACTTGGCTTCTGCTTCATGTTTGGCTTTATCCTCCACATGACTCCGTGCACACTGAGAATGTGTGGAAAGAAAAATGTGGAAAAGAATCCCAGTTCTTAATACCAGCAGAGGTTTCCCCCATGAAGACGTTTATCCTGCTTCTCCAAGCGAAGCGGTTCAGTTCTCCTTCAGCGACATGAGCTCAAAATGTTTTCATCGGGGAAAACGGGCGACTTGGACATCGCAGAGCTTTAATGTTGCTGCGGACTTCAAAGCAGCTGAAAATGACTCATGGCTTACTGTGACCTGCACCTTTTATCCAGCTGATGGTGACCCTGGATGGAAACCATTTTAAATTCCTTTTGTAATTCCTCTGATGACAGACGGCATCCTCAGAAATGCTGCTTTATCATCTGAGACCGGCCTTTTAAAATCAGCTACACCTGTCTTTAGTTAGACCTTCGTGGGAGAAATACACCCTGTGTCCAGTTCACTTATTGTCCTGTTCATCAATTTAACAATCAAAACAGAAATTAAGGATCTTTATTAGGTTATATGATAAAGACACAGTGGACTAAAGAGCAGAATCCATATGTAAGCAAACTGAACATAAGCTCTCCTTGGGTTGGGGGTTCGATGTAAACAACATGCCTTATAATCCAAACAACAGTAAAACTGTCTTATGAGGATTAAATGACAGGAACCCAAACATCGGGGATGAATACCTGCAGCTGTAAACAGCTGTGATCCGGAGAAACGCCACGTTTACGGCGTCACATGTTTCACATCACCATTGTTCAGCAGTCGGACGGAGGAAACGACCTCCTCAGACCTGTCAGCATGGAGACAGCCGAGGAACAAACTGCCTCTTCCTCTGCTCATCGGGCGTACACGAGCGCGTGTGCGCGTGTGTGCGTGGCTGGGACTGTGGCAAAAAGATCGTAAGCAGACGGTGCACGAAGAGAAAACAAACCCGTGCGTGAATCTGCGAATAACTCTCTGGAGGAAGCTCATCATGTTTCCTCTGTCTGGCTGTTTGATTTCAGCCCAAAACGAATAAACATCTGACAAAAAACTCAGAAACACAAACGTCTGACACAAACACAATAACACATCCAGATCAACGCAAACACACACATGGATTTACCAAAACAGAGAGGCAACAAGGTCAGCTTTGGCCGCTGGGCTAAAAATAAACCGTCTGTTTATCCGTGGGTCAGATTTTTGTTCGGGTTGCGTCTGTTTGCGGGTCAAAGATGACGTTAACTCAGTGTGTTCACACACAGACTGCCACAGATCTCAGTTCACTAAAGTATTTGCTTTCTTTGCCGTGGTGTGTGGGTCCTCTCCGGGTATTCCGGCTTCCTCCCGTCCAACAGCATGCCTGATAAGTTAATTGGTTTCTATCTTCCAGCCTGAAGCTTCCCTGTGACCCTGAACTGGAAAAGGTAAATGGTAACTGGACTGTACGTGTGTAACGCTTCCCAGTCATACAGGCCAATCACAGCGCTTTACACAATCACACAGCACTCTGTGGGAACACACCAGTGCTTCTGTTCACATCCATGAATGTTCTAGTCTGAGTTTTCTTTTTTTAGATGAATGTATTTTTCCTTTAAATTTGGTCAGTCTTTTAATTTCTGTTAAGCTGTAAAAAATCTACAAACTAAAGTTTAAAATCATACATTAAAGATTTTTTCAGAGCTGATGTTGAGTGAATGTTTGGCTTTTTTTTAAAAGAAAACAATAAAAAACTATTTAATTAAAGTTGTTAATAAATGAATTCATTTGCACTAATAATCCATATTCCATAAAAAACTTAATGGAAAAACTGTGGAATATCTAATCGGGTTTAACTATTTGAATCTACTGTACCAGAACAGCTCTCTGATGATTAGAAGAAAAGTTCATTTACATCCTGGGTCATGACAATCACTGCTCTAAACATGTCCTGTTGCTTCAACAAATGTTTTAATGGTGACAATAAAACAAAAAACTTTATTTTCACCAAATTTATCATTTAAATATTTCCGTTTTTGTTTTATCCCAGATGTACTGAAACAAACAATCAACTAATGGTTAAGCCATCACCCAGATGTTAGAAACTGAGCCAATGAGCCGTCATTGTTCAGGTTTTTCATTTATACGACCTTTATCTTGATGGAACTGCAGACTCATTTTCATGTTAGAGCAAGATACATGCACTAGTCTTGAGAAATCCGTATTCTCTTGAGACATCTTACTGTAAATGTTTGACAGCTTTAGTTATATTAGCAAACAGCATGTAAAGTAGTTGGTGATTGTTGCAACTGATCAGAGGCTACAACATTAGGTTGAGTCTCTTCTGACCTGAAGTTCAACTAAAATGAGGCTACCAGATGCTACCATGCAACATGGTAAATAAAGTGAAACTCATCAGCATGAAGTTGTTTCTTACTTTCAGGAAAAACATATTTTAAAGTCAGAGAGTTGTATAGTGCCACTTTCAAGGATAGTTAGAAAATGTATTGACATATAGTGAAGATGTTGCATCAGAAATGTGCCACATGTTTTCAGATGCCTCCGTGATTATCATCTGAAACATCTTTATTTTGTCATCCTGTAGGACGGCCGCTAACACAATATTCAGCTTTTCTGCCACGGTTGAGACTCGTCGGCATATGAAATGCAGTTATTAACTGCCTGAACATGTCTCTGTTTTTATTGTTTCCATGCTGTTGGTCATGTGAAGTGAAATGATAGATGAGGGGGATAAATAAATAGTGGTGCAGAGGATAACTACGCAAACAGAACAGAGAACTTCAGATATATGAAACATCAAGCTAAGGGACAGACTCAGATAAAGACAATGACCCCAAAACACACATCCTCTAACCCAGAAAGCCTGAAATAGGTTGTTTTTTCTCCGAAATGTCAACTCTTTGTGTAGAGTTTCCGATGTTTGTGAGGGAAGGGGGTGTTTGATAAAAATGTCTAAAATTGACTTAGTAAAAACTAAAAAGTTGGTTTCCATCATTTCATAAACTGAAAGAAAAGAAATCAAAAAAAGAAAGAAACTAATTCTGGTCTGTTCATCAAGTCTGCTGACTTTCATGTCCTTCAGCTGAGAGGAAGTCAAATATTCATTGTTTTTGCTTTATTTTCTGAAACATTTAGTTTTGAAAATGAAAATGAAAAATACTTTATTCATCCCTGAGGAAAATCCAATAATAAGACAGATAGATAGATAGATAGATAGATAGATAGATAGATAGATAGATAGATAGATAG
>JAVQJG010040811.1:0-11301 GCA_036024015.1 Craterocephalus amniculus | reverse complement strand
CCAAAACTGTACCCGTACATATATATATATATATATATATATATATATATATATATATATATGTGCTCATCGTGTATGTGCTCGGGTTGTGCTACTGTATCATGTTTAGCTTTTTTTGTGATCTTGTATGTACTTTAGGTTTGGGTCTACTTCATAGTGAAATTATATATAACTTTTTTGTTTTTGTGTGCGATTGTACATATACATGCATGTGTACACTTATATACATGTATGTTTTAATTGGAGACATAAAGATCTCAAGATTTTGTATGAGTGTAATTGATACAACACCTGAGTCACATCACTCGTTACCTGATTGCACCAGGTGATCCGTTGGCACGGGTGTGTATAGTAGTGTCTCCATGTAGACTCTTTGGTCTGAAGAAGGCCTGTAGCCTGAAATGTCACTTTAATAAACTCATCAGGAGCATCTTTTGGTGTGCGGACTCGCATTGTTTTTCACCCCAGATTTGTTCCCATTTAGTTTCCTTCACTAGTCCAATCCAGCAATCAGCTGTGCTTCCCTGTTGAACTTTTTTTATTTTATGTGAAGCACTTAGGCCTGTTCTTTGGTATGCAAAATGATATATAGATAAAACTTGATTTACACCAATATTGTGACATAATTTGGAATTTTCCAGCAATGATGTTGTCCAGTGAATACTCCCATTTATTACATAGGAAGTAAATAGTGAAGGATTCATAGCAAAAAGGAGTTGAAAGCTGAAATTTATAGTGGTTACAAAATCATTTTGACTTCCTTCCCTCAGATCATTTCAAAACTGTTTTCCATTTCTGTGATCTGCTCTGTTATTGTTTTGCTGGCACTTTCCTCCCCCATTCTATTTGTTTATGAATATTTGTTACTCATTCTCAAAATACTATTTGACCAAAATGAAACCCCCTCTTCTATTTTAAGGTTTTTATTTGGATATGTTTCTAAGTCACATACACTGTAGTCACAGTCATTGTGCAGCTGGGAAATCAGCACCGGACTGTTACACTTTGCAACCCAAACAAAAACATTTAAAGTCGGAGGGAGAGAGAAAGAAAAGACTAAATAAAACTGACCCATATGGTAGACATTGGATATGCCTTAATATTTTGCCTTCTATGTTTTCTTTTTGTTTTTGAATATGACATCGTTTTCACATACTGGTCACCAGAGTCCAGACCTGACCCATGTTGAGAATCTTTGGGATGTGCTGGAGAAGGCTTTGCCGTGTCATCGGACTCTCCCATCACCAATATAAGATCAATACAAGAAAAAAATAATTCAGCACTGATTGGAAATAAACCTTGTGACACTACAGAAGCTTATTGAAACATGTTACAGCCAATGTTGCTGTAACTACAACTCTCTCAGCCCCCCTCTAAAGTCAATTTTTTTAATCAGAAGTCTTTATTTGGCCCCTTAACAAACTGTTGGAAAATAAAATTAAAACCCTTTTTTGTATTTTTACCATTTATTACCATAGTCCAAATTATTGTGGGGTAGTCGTCTGCCTCCTGTTATTCATTATGGGGCAGAAGACAAGTGTTGCATTGTATTCTACAGGGTTTTGAACAGTTTTTACTAAGTAAGTAAGGCAAATTGTCTCAAACTCTTTGTACAACTCTTTGGGTTAAATATTAGATTTTGTTTTTGTGTTTTGTTTTCTTTTTTACATTTTTTAATTACGGTGGCAACTTTTTTTGGTCTGGCAGTTTATTTTAAAACTGAAACTTGCTGCTTGCCAACAGTGATTAACAAGACATCTCTAGAAGATATAGTGAAAAATACAGTATGGGAGATTCTTTCATGAGAAAGGTTACCAAATGAAACATCAGCAGGGATTGAGGACATCGTTATTGTTTTGAATCAGTCCTTAAAAGCTTCACGTAGCTTCCTTGGGGTGACCCATTCACACACCTACAGTAAAAAATACACATTTAATGTTGTATTTTATATATGTGTCTGTGTGGGTGTGTTTGAATAAACTATACTAAGCCCCTATCTATTCCATATGCCTTTGCTTTGTTTCATAAAAACCTTTTTCAGTAACTTCATTCACCTTTCTTCAGCCTCTTTGTGTGACGAGCTACATGCAAATCACACAGCTGCAAACATAACGTGAGGTGAGCATTTATCTCATCAAAGTTCCTTTCTCCTCTAATTGTTTATCATCACTGCTCACATCTTTTGTCTTTCATTTCATGGAGTGAAGTGTAAGAGGCAGTGTATTCAGTTTTTGCCTATCTGATGAAGTTGTTATTAACCAGTGCTGCATCATTTGCTTGTGATATCGGTGTAATTAATATTGTGTCAAGACAAGGGAAAAGTTTCCCAGTGACACAATGAATTGGTGACAACCAAACTGGAGGAAAAGGGATATTAAAAATCAGGACCTTTTTTATAATCGGGTACATTCATAGAGGGGCACTGCCAACTGTCTGTAAAATGACCTTTCAGAAAAAATGTGGTTTGTGTCGATCATTAACTTCCCACACCCTCTCCTCTCCCAACCAGTCCTGCGCTTATTTCAGCTTTTTCTGGATAAGATCTCTCCTTTTTTTTTTACTGAGGCGTAAATTTGGTGGCGCAGTGTTCTCAGGGATACAGTATGACCCTTTGGGGAATGATTGAAAGACACTTGTCTCGGAGAGACATAAAATCAAATAAAGACTTGAGCTGACTACGAATACAGAGAGTGGACTTAGAGACTGGAGGACGTAATATATAAACCAAAGAGCAGTAGAGCAGAAGGACGCAACAGTAAATATTACCTCATGGTAAGAATGAGAAAAAAGCAGTCAAGCATGTGTTGCTGGCTCTGACAATATGAAAATGTTTATTATTGCAGTATGTGACAGTGGGAGCAATGTCACTATGCCTCCAAGTGATCATTTGCCCTGGCTACTTGGTCAGCCAGCATGACTTTCACCCAGGAGGTTGTGGGATGGATCTCTGCCCGGACCCTCCTTCGTCCTGCCAAAATTAGTTTGTGATTCCATTTAGAAGGGTTGCACTTGTAATTGAGAAAGTATATAAAACAGATGAATTCGACCATTGCTCATTTTGCCTTTTTCCCTCCTTCCAGGCATCATTTTACCGTAACAAACAGAGCAATGCTATCAATAGTTAGATTTAAATTTGGTTGTGTTATCTAATTATTGGGTAATTTAACCTTCAACCCCTGTCTAAGACACAGAAGAGAACTGAAAACAGCAACAATGAAGGAACCTAATTTGCCTCCAAAGCGGCTATGGAAAGAAGATTATTATTGATAATCATTAAAATGATCATAAAGCTTCCCCAATAAAATGTTGCTTACATCTCAATGAAAGTTAAATCCTGTGGAATACATTCTTAAATGTTCTAACTTAGAGGGAATATTTATCATGTTACAAGCAGTATAACAGAAGAGCCCTGATTGTTGAGCAACCTACAGGTTTAAAATAATTTTTGGATATTTCTTTATTTTTTAAATGTCCAATTCCGCAATATTACAGACTATACGGGACATATAATGTATTCAATTTGCACCACGCTTTCTACAGTCTGCATCTCGCAGCAGCCTACTAGGTGGTCAATTTAAGCTGTTATTGTACCAGGATGAGCTGTAAGACCAGGGGTGATTCTCTACCTTAAAGATTTTTATTGCTTTATGAGAACATTTTGAAATTTGGTGCTCACAGCATTCCAATTGTTTCTTACTATTCTGAAGGTTGAATATTTTCAACACTAAAGTGCACAGAGAAACAGAAATAACTGGTGTGTTTTAACCCAAAGATTCAGACAACATGATACAAACTGACAAGGTACTTATAGATCAAATGTGTACTTGGCCATCAAACAAAATCAGCGATAAAAAACATTTTAAGCTGCCTTTTTGAATCCTAAATCTTGTTACTTTGACCTTAAATAATCTTGATAAAAGTTTTCTTTTTGCGGTTGTGATTTGTTTCTTATAAACTCAGCATTCATCAGGAAATGCAATGTATTTCACTAACAAAGCCAGTGGCACAATGATGTAGTTATTTTCTGATATTTGACCCTTAACAGTAAGGGAGGGGTTGAAGTGACAGGATGACGAGGTAGAGGGAAGTTACTTGACAACAATTGCTCTTCTGTTTCTCTGCAGTTTTAATCCAAGGGAGTTGCTACTTTAATATTGCCTTACGTACTGTATTCTTGTAGATTTCAGGATCAATTGAAAGGCAGCAGTTTTAAATAATGTGTAGAAAATTTTTTCTCTACTATTGTGATCTACAAGGCTTCAATATGATGGAAGCACAAAAGATATAATTTTCAGTAAATGATTATATTGTCATTGTAAATACCCCACTGTGCGCTACCCTGTTCTCTTTGTGGCCAAGAAAACCTAAATAGTATAGTTTTTTAAGGAAGAAAGAATGTTTAACAGTTAACCTTTAAGAAAATGAACAAAGCTATTAAATTTTTGGCTGCCTCTTAGGGGTTGTCTTCGTTTTCATCAGTGTGTGCACATATGGTCACTTGTGAGGGACGCACAAGCACACAAAGCTGGCCACAGGCAGCACTATCGATTGTTCTCGTCAGGGTTCAGGGATATAGATGAGCTACAAAACCACCATTAATTACAAATCACTTCTGCCATGAAAGTCAATTACAGCAAAAAGCAGCAAAAAAAGGCCTGTATCAAACAAAGAGAAGTGATGGGGTGTGCACATTTCTCATCCAAAGGTGTCTTTGTCTTGGCATGCCTGCTTACTTTGCATCTCCTGAGTTTTTTATGCTTGTGCAAGTCTAGTTTAATTTAATCTATTACTTCCCCCAGCGATCATCAGTAAATAGATGTGTGAACAAATTAATGCACATGCATTTTCCATATTCAATAAGCATGTTCCACTGTCTTATCACAGAGCACATAATCAATACTGCGAGGTCCATGATATATTACAGCCCATAATGGTGCATATATTCAGCATGTGTTAAGCCATATGCTAATGTGCATATAAAACAGTGAGGTGCCATGATAAAGTCATGGGCAGGTGGAAGGTTTACCAGGATCCACAGGCCGGTTCACAGACACTCCCTGTCAGCCCCAATGTCTCAGACAGGTTTAGGCGGCGGCATTTTGCATTAAATTGCGTTCAAGCACCTTTTCAGCTGCACTCAATCTCTACACTGCTCTCCACTCTTTCCCCAGCAAAATAAAGTGTTCTTCTCAGGTGTCACCTTCTGTTTGTTTCCTCTTCTCACTCCGTCCTGCCCCCTGTCTTTCACTTCAGATCTGTACCTGTCTCTGAACATCCAATGTTTTTTTTTAGTACTTAGTACTTTAGAAAAAAAGGAAAGAGCCTGTGATTAATGTTTGGTGTGTAGCTGTGTATGTAAGCAATCACAATTCATCTGTGAAGTCTACTCTTCTTGGGTCTGACAGGCCTGCCTGGGAGCACAGGGCTCAGCAGTGCCTTCTATTCTATAAAGCAGATTTCAAATACAGCCATTTCAGAGGAGATGTACCGCAGTGGCATGAAGTAAGCAGGCTAAACAGATCAACAGCTCCCACTGTCTCGCTGGCTCGCACTCTGTGAGCGTCCGCTTGCATTCCCTCTGTTTTATTATGACAACACACAGCAAGTCGTGGCTTGAATACCAACGTGATCATTTCTTGACAGTCTCCCTTTATTTGTCTGCTATCACCCTGATAAGATGATTTTCACTCTCTGGGTTTGTTTTGTCTTGGCAGAGATGGCCTGGAAGACTAAGCTCATCCTCTCTCCCTCATTTTGTCTTTCCATCAGATGTGGTTCTCCTATCTTTCAGAACACTCTGCACACACATTGCATGAAAGAGAGTCCAAGAGCATAAGATGATTATGGGGAGACGCCATACAGAGGAGAAATGTGGCCAGCCTAGCTTAAACTGAAGAGAGTATTAGGTGTGTGTGTGTGTGTGTGTGTGTGTGAATGCTTGAATACATTTGTGGTACTTCATCAACAGAGAAGCAGCCTGATTCCAATCATTCTGCAAGCTTCCAGTGTTTTCCATTGTATTTGCATCCCTGCAGAACATCTGGAGGCCATTTTGTTGTGTGCTGATGACAAGTGTCATCACTTTTGTGTAATATGAAATAATTAATGTACCACAGACAATTGACTGTGGTCAAATGCTGCATGCAGAATTAACAGGAGAGAAAGAGCTGGGTAGAAACCCACAGATGACTCACAGTGAGATAAAACTGGGTCAGGAAATAATTCTGAATAAGTTTATATCAAAATTATGACCATGTTATGCTGCCAAAGCTCTCTGTGGTCTCTGCAGTGTGTAGTGGGCTGAATAAAACACCATAACAGGTTAGTAGTGGCTCGAAAATGGGATGATTTTTTTCTCGATAAGTCTGCACAATAGTCCATTAAATTATTGTGGGTCACAAAACAAAAGAGCTCCAAGAGAAGTTTGAAAGCCACTCTAACTGGGTGGATAGAAATCTGGAGCCCACTCGATAACAGTGCCAAACGCATTACACTTACAGCCGGCAGAATAGGACAGAGATATTTTGGCACCCAAACTATCTCTCAGAACAAAGGCTACTGTAGGTATTCACAGAACAAGCCTCTCCCTTGTGTCTCCTCGCAGAGCTGGAACAGGACTTAATTGCTCTCATAATGGTGTCAGGTGTTTAAACTGATCACTGTTAACGCCTCATTCCCTGTAGCATTGCCTCTTTGAGAGAAAAAAAAGGACAAACTGTACCAGGAAAGGTATTCTGTTTACATGACATCTGACAAGGTAAAAGGACACCCTTCGATTGCTTTTACTCTTTAGAATCACAAAATCAATAGTGCAGCATTGGTCATATACTCCCCAGCCTTCCAACTGAGGTTAACAGGCTTGTCACCCCTAAATTACACACTTGCTGTTATCTGATCTTAAGTTATTATATATTATAAAAAATATATTAAAGGACTCAAAGTTTTTATTTAAACGTTGTTGTAATGTGAGTCTTTACTTTGAGTTTAATGCACGCTGCCAAAATAAACACATGTTCCAAAGAAAAGTTGACGTCAACACAAAAGAAATATCTGTGGGTCTAAATCTGTTAATTGTTCACAGCTTCCATAAGATAAGGGTGTGATATTTATTTTTTGTATATTTTATTTCTGTTTTTATACTACTCATTGGTCTTACTATCCTTAGTTTGAAATAAATAAATAAAAATACCAAATATATTCACTATAAAATAATAAGAAATGGTTCAACATAACCTCACAGTGAGAAGGCCGCGGGTTCAAATCCCAAGTTGGTCAGGAGCCAGAGGGGGCGTCTGATTCTGGCTGAGGAGGGCTTTGACACTGTGGCCTTCCTGTGTGGAGTTTGCATGTTCCCCGTGTATGCGTGGGTTCTCACCGGGTACTCCGGCTTCCTCCCACTGTCCAAAGACATGCATGTGAGGTTAATTGGGCACTCTAAATTCTCCCTAGGAGTGAGTGTGTGATTGTCTGTCTATCCGTGTTGGCCCTGCGACAGACTGGCGACCTGTCCAGGGTGTACCCCGCCTCTCGCCCCTTGACAGCTGGGATAGGCTTCAGCACACCCGCGACCCACTTGGATTAAGCGGTTCAGAAAATGGTTGGTTGGTTGGGTCCTGGCCTTATTGATTAAGATTGTGTGGCTGACTTGTTAACACACACACACACACCACCTATCACGTAGGTAGGAGTTCAAATCTTTTAGCAATTTATTTTGTTTCTTTATTGCTGGAATACGTTTGTATTAAATGGAGTCAAACTGGATATACAGTTTCCATTTGTTACATTAATACACACCACATAGATCACATGGTATAGCCACCAGTCAGTCCAGCGCCGGCCATGCATGGAAATATGGGGTCTGACACAACTTTCACACTTTACGCACTGACTTGTATATATGAAAATTTTCCTCACAGAGACAATCAGGGACCTGTTAGAAAGAGATTCAGCTGCAGTCTCACTGGAAGGAAACAGCAGGCTATGAGCTTTAACTACGGACCAGTGATGATACTGGGACTTTAACCACAGATCAGTGATGATTGATCTAGGATACTCCTGGGGAGAGAGAAATGTGAGCCGGGATTGAATTCTGATATTTTCACAAATACTTGTCTGAAGATGATGGTCAGGGTGATGACGGTTGATGAATGTTGTCAGCGATAGTTGTCTGCCAGCCGTGGATGATGACAACTTAAGGTTATTGCAGGGAATAGGGTTTCAGCTAAAAGTTGGAGTATGTGTTCTCTAAGAAAATCACTGGGAAGCTTTGGTAAATCCAGTACAGTAGGTTTCTGGAAAATGTATAAAATTCATCTAGTTCTCAGAAGTCAGAATAAGATTTCAAAACTCAAACATGAGGGCTTGAGTTTTACCACTGGGTTCAATGCTTAAGCAATGAGGGAGATGATTGTTCATCTTCTACAGGTGTGTAGCAAAGCACACCTGTGTAAATCTGTCTAAGTAATGGCTATATGGAATCCTCTGGGGGAACCTAAATTAAAAAAAAACACAGAATACAACCCAGATCTCTGACACTCAATTAAATTTACCCTTCATGATACATCAGAAAAAAAACAAAATGACTAGTGAGATAGATATGAATATTCATCAATTAGACTATAAACTAAGTTACATAAGATAAAATGTGAAGAAGGTAAAAAAGGACAACACAAAACAAACATGATAATGAAGGTATCCAAGCTGATTGATCAACGTGATGAAAATTAAAAAAAACTGATGAACATGTTAATTAATTAATGTCCAAGAGATTAAAGAAAGCATTTCAGAATCCTATAAATTATGTTTGAGGGCCTGTTTTAGTTATAGGCCTAGACTAATTCTTGAAGAGGGACCTAATCCACTATCACCACTTGGGTATGACACCAGTCATGATTCGTAGTAGCTGATGAGGATATTGATCCTGTCAGTGGATCCGATGTTTCAATGAGGTGACTCATGGACATTTTTGCTGGACTGCTGTGGAAACAAAAAAAAGTAAATTAAAGTGGATGACTCTTTTTGGAAAATGCTGGAAATTTGATGCTTCCAGCTTGTCCAACAGGATGAAAGAACTTAAAAATGGTGGTAAAGCAAAACTTTAAAGGAAAAATATGAAAGAAATAAAACTAGAAACAAATTAATTCAATAAATTGATAAACAATCACTTGATGACTCTAGCAATCTTCTTTATAAACAGACATAGGAATGATTAACATGTCAGAATACTGTTTTTTCAAATAAAACAAATGTATAAATATAAATGGAAATTAATGGTGAAATAAGGCATTTTCTTTCGTTGTTACCAAATGAACATTTTCTCCAGGTCTCATCTGGAGAACTCCTGTAAACTGAGGAAAAGAATATTCTAACTTTTCAGTATCACCTTTATTGATATGATATATTAGTATTCATATCAAAGGAGGTAAGATCCTAAAAATTATCACTATTTCATTCTTATAAAACCGACCTTTAAAACAGAAATGTTGGTCAACTCTTTGTTCAAAGCTCATAAAGTTCTGTTGTACGTCCCTATCTTTTGCTGTGGAGAAAAAAGTGTTGTTTGGTTTATTTCAGAGGTGGAAAAGAAGGTGAGACTGGAAGTCTCCTTTTGGCCATACTGTTTCATATACCTAAGCTGGTTGATTCTGCAGGATTAAATGTAATTTCCGGTCACCAAACCATTAGGTCCAACATAAGATTTGTTGTTTTCAGAGTCACCCTGCATTGTTTGTGAGACTCCAGAACTGAGCAACTGACTGTTGGTGAAAAAGATGCGAGGGATTTCTCTGGGGGAAAGGCATGAAGGTGCTGTATTTTACAAAGGATATGGTGTCAGAGGTGAACCCCAGGATCACACAGATTTTGGCCGCAAACTCAACTGAGGATAATGTAATTCTACATATCGGTGCAAACATAATCAAACAAAAGATTGTAAATATATCCCCTTGTTCTGTGAAATTCTCTGGGAGGTTTGTTGAGGATTGGCGCACATCCACACCACAATTTCAAACCATCACAAGCATGCAAGCATCAAACACAGGCAGACTGCTAGAATAGATATATTGCCTTATTCCCCACAGTTCAAACCATCACAAGCATAGGCAGATTGCTAGAATAAACCGTATCACTTTATTCCCCGCAGATCATACCATCAAAAGATTAATGCAAAATCAAGCATTCTTACCCTGATACGGGACCGGAGAGCCAACAGTACAGGCAAGAGTGGCATTAATCATCAGGTGGGCATTCATACGTAACCCGCAGCAGACTCTTCCGAAAAAGAGAAAAATCTCTCTTTATTGAAGAAAAAGGTTTGCATGTGAAGGAGTCACTTCCCGTTCCCAGGCGAAGCTTCCTTGCCCATCGTTCGAACAACTAGCCATCAGTTCCCATGGACCAGGTTGAGTAAACATGTCTACAAAACCTGTGTGACTCTCCAGCAGTTAAAACACAACAAGTGATATCACTGTGGCGGTGCAGTGTGAGAACATGGTGAAACTTGGTTATATTGTTTTTAGAGAAACTTGGTTACATAAAGTATTTACACAACTGTTAGGGAAAACAGGACATGTATCGACCCTAAAAACATCTGTCATTAAGCCAAACCTAAAAAAGAACAAGACCGATCCCTCGTGAGCAGCTACAGGCCGTTTTCAAACCTCCCCTTTCTTGTTAGGATTCTAGAAAAAGCTGTCTTCCAGCAGCTTTACAACTTACTGAGAACAAATAACTGTTTTTATATCTACCAATCAGGTTTCCAGGAACATCACAGCACTGAGACTGTTTCAGTTAACGTCCTTAATGACATCAACAGGCCAAAACCAAAGCACACCACACCACAATCACTTGTTTTTATACTACTACACTACTCCTAGCTATGTACCAACTACTGAACTTAACTAAGAAATACACTCATATACACTTTGCACAACAGCTCTGCGGGCTCAAGGGGTCAGTATGATCCTCCTGACAGAATAATATTTATCTGTCCTCTCGCATCAACCTGCGATGCTTACGGAAGGCCTCTTTTGTCCTGTATGGGATGCCATGTTTTTTGCACCCAGCGAGGTAGTCCTTGTACCCCTCATCGACGCTCATCTCCGTGTTGATCAGTGCAATCTCGCGTGGCTCCCACTTTTTCTTCAGCCCCGCAGGTAGAGCCATGCTTTCACAACGGGTAGCTTCTGGCTCCACATCACCCAGGAGTTGGGCGTCATCCTCCCTTTCTTCCTCATCTCTGTCCTCCCTCACCTCCTCCCGGAACTTGGGGACCTTAGGAGGCAGAACAAGCTGGGTAGGGAT
>JAVQJG010040804.1:0-12469 GCA_036024015.1 Craterocephalus amniculus | reverse complement strand
CAGTTTATTCTTATGAAAGAAGAATTCCTTGATTATTTTCTGTTGTGCCTGTATGTGTCTGTGTGTGCGTGTGTCTCTGTGTGTGTCGTGTGTGTGTGAGAGAGAGAGAGAGAGCGTGTGGGTTGTGTCTATGATGATAAATGTAAAACTGATGAACTGTTTTTGTTTTTGAACATGTTTTTATTTAATTTCCTTTTTTTTTATGTCAAGCACTTTGAGATGCCTTTTTTTACATGAAAGGTGCTATATAAATAAAGTTTGATTTGATTTGATTTTAACCAAAGCAAAAAAAAAAATACTTTTTAGCTGCACAATGTTCATTGACATAAAGTCACTGTTATTTATTCATGTTCTGTATTTGAGCCTAAGACTGGAAGTGCAGCTTTAAGGCCACACGGGGAAGTTAAACAGATATGTGTGCAGCTTTTTATTTTCTGTTTCACCATCCTTTGGGCTATTTAGCAACTTCATGCTACATATATACATCAGCAACTGTAAATTAAGTCCTTCATTTTTATTCAGGATATATTTACGAGGTGTTTTTCTTTTAGAACTTATTCTATGCAAACAGCTGCCTGTTGCTGCTGAGAAGGATCCTGGATACCAGGGAGGCCGATCCATATGCTGAGCTGTGGAAGTGACTGCTTTACATCGTGCTGTAACTCTGTATAAAACTACTAAACTGGGAAGATCTGCAGATTGAAGTCATGGAATTCTTTTCCCACATTTTTCTATTTAATTTGACATGCTATTCCATGTTGCTCCCACTTTGAAAAGCCTCCCAACAGAAGACTTTTGAGTCTGAGTAATGTTGCCTTAGAGCCACAAGATGGCAGGATAGTGACAGCTGATTATACTTGTTTGCAGAAGTTTGTGGCTTTTTTAATTTATATTTTATGGCTGTTGTCACAAAACTGTTGGCTTCTTTGATTTGATTTTTACGTCATTTTTCATCTTACACGAGAACACATGACACACACACACCACAATAAAATATGATGTTGCTGTGGATATGTACTGCCAATAAAAAGACTGCTAACCCACCCACAGCCATAAAGGCAGATGAAAATCCTGCAGGGATATAAAAGGGCTTACTGTTATTAGACAACAAATGTTATCAGTTTAATTTTCAGATGAAAGGCATTAGAGTTGCTGGATATTTCTCCTCCAGAGTGTATCCATCTGCCGCAAGCCCTCTGAGGTGAAAGACTGTCTGTTTAATGTGGTTGTGAATGTTTCCCCAGACTAGGACTTAGTGGTAGACTAATTACACAATGGGCACAGAGCCTCAGTAGCACATGGCTGCCAAAGTCTTGTGTGACTGTATGTCATTAGTATTGGAAAAGTGCCTTTGCCACAAAGGGCTGCGGTCACTCTGAGCCTTTAAAACATGAAAGCATCGTTCCCGCTCTTCTGGAGAAGGAATTTGCGAGACATAAACAGCCTGTAAAATGGAAAACTACATCTGTGTCCGTTTGTTTTCCTGACAGGCGGCCAGATTTGGTAATTCTTACTGAGATTCTTTCCAATAACAGTGAGCAGTCCAAATAAAAAAGGAGTATTTGATCCATCTGTTTTCAGTGTGGCGTAGTAGTGGTTTTATGCTCCAGAACTCAACTTGGTGGGGCATGGAGAAATTGTAGAAGCTTCAAAACATGTTGAAACCTTATTTGCTCAATTTACACTGTGGGTTTATCAGCCAAAATGTGAAAGTATGTTTTTTTTTTTGTTAAAAAGGCCAACCTTTGCTGCACAAACTACATTCATTTGATTGATATACTCATGTCTCTGTGGTGTTACACTGAGTTTTAATATTCAGTGCAGTTTCTCGACTCATATTTTATCAGTGAAAAGTTTTTCTTCTATCATCCAATAAAATAGTAAATAAGTGAAAAATAACGCTTCATTTTCCGCTATTTCAGGGTAGAGTATGGCAGCTGTGTGAGACTGACATCTGTTCACGTTTGCTTCAGTCTGGCATTTTACACCCTGTAGTAAAAGAAGTTCCTGACTTTTTAAAACTTCTCTCTTAGAGCATCTGTGGTATTTAACACTGTAAAAAATTAAGATTTACTTGGACACTTCATTCAAGTATTGTGTGATTTTATTAATTCCACGTTTAAGTAGGTATTAGAAACAAACACTGTTTTCTCTTCAACATGCTCACATTGACAGCTTTAACACAAGGGGCAGTTGCATCTTCTCCACCAGCTCTGTTGCTCTTTGGTTTTAGATCTATAAAGAAAGTGATCTGGATGTTCACAAAACATGGATATTATTATATTGCCCACACCTCAGGTCTATTCTAAATGACACAATGGCTGGCTTGGTAATTAGGAGTTATGATATGTTCATGTTAATATCTGCAGCTTTCACTTTGGTTGAGACATGAGAAAGAGTTGGCAGAATGCCCATCAAATGGTTGAAAAGCAGAAGTAATATGGACGTTTGTGCAACAGAAATTTGCGGGAGTTATTTATCTATGTATTCTTCCTGTTTTTAAACAGATTAGATTTGTGTCCTCATATGACCTATGGCGTTGGTGTGCTCCCATGATAATTACCAAAATAAGATTAGCCTACATTAGTGTGAGTTCATATATAGCACTATGTACATATGTTAACATTTATTGTAAGATCCAGGTCAGAGGGGTGCTTATTATTTTATCTTTAAAAAAAAAAAAAAATCTTTCAAATCATCTTTCTTTCTTGTACAATTCAATTTCCTTCTGTTATTGGTAGTATTGTTATTGTTATTTTTATTGTTGCATTGTGTTGGCATGCCATGGGATTAAAGATGGAAAATAGCCTTAGCTATAATTTTGCATATTCACATTTTATATGAATAAAGATCTAATTCTCAAATTCTCTGTTGGTCAAAATAAAGCAACAGAATTGCAAAAGTGGGACTCACCTCATCTGGTTAGTGGCAAAGAAGCCCTACAGTGAAATGGTTAAATGCTAATTTAATCTACAGGCACTTCACTATATTACACATCATCTTGGCAGAAAATGGAGTTTCCTTTTGATGTCGAACAGGGATGTAAAACACGGTGAAATGGCAGCTCTGAATATCTAAAAAGATAACCCTCTCTCTCCCTCATTAGGCAGAATACTGAGCTAAAACACCTTTTCATGTCACCACAGTAAACAGCTTAATGTGTTCCTCTTTCATCTGCTTCTCCCCTATATCTCCATGCGGCTTTGATCCACGCCTGAGTGTCTGGGTACGATTGTGCCTCTTCACTGTAGATTCGTACCCATGTTAATTCAGATTTTCTGATAAACCATTTCAGAAACTCCCCCACTCAAATGATAAATTGAGGGTTTCTGTGACATTTAACATTTGACATCTAATGAAGGTAGAGATGGAGCTTTCAGTCCCATCAGTCAAATCTCTCAGGAAGGCTTTTTTCTGCTTAATTTTGTTTGCCATTCACAACTTTACAAGATAATGCAAAACAAATATCACATTTCCTAATTGAAAATGCAAATGGTGGTTTTTAATTGAAAAGAATAGAAAGCTAAAGTATAATAAAAAAATAAGTCTACACACTGTAATAACTAACATGACTTTTACTCCTCAGATGGGTTATTTTTCAAACGAGTGGATGTTGTCTTACAACAACCTTGTGAAATTTCTCTAAGTATATCATCTCATGAAGGACTTTGAATGTTGTTAGTTGTGGTTCTCAAATATTTTTTAGCAATATACTCCCAGCGCAATAACTTTTCAGCCAAGTACCCCGTACCAATACAGAGCTTTTAGGTTGGAACAGAAGTGGGCAGGACCATCAGGGCCCAGTTTGTTCAAATTTGTACAATAGAATCACCTATTTTTTAATATTAAAAGGACATCAACTTTAAACCTGTTTTCAATTATTCATGTCTATATTAATGGGAAAATGCCTTAAAAACATGATAAATGTCCTCTCTTGTTGTTTTTCCTTCCAAGCTTTAGCAGAAAAGACATGTGTTTAAAACATTGTTGTGATCAGCGAATCAAACAAAAGCTACAAGGTGTGGATTTTCACTCTCATCTAGCAGTTCATCCAGTTGGAGGGAAAATTTGTCAAATTTTTCAACAAACTTGGTAAACATATGTTTATACATTGTTTGGATTTAAGGTCTGATCTGACTAAAAATAGTTCATATAAATGCAAAATCAAACTGAATAATGTACATTTTCTTGATTAACTTATAGATAGATTTTTTCTTTATTCAAAAGGATTATTATAGTTATTAGATTAGATTTTTGACACACAATACTAGTTTCATATTCCCAAGTAACCCTTGGATTGTCCCCAAGTACCCCCAAGGGTACTTGTACCCCCATTTGAAAAACAGTAAATTAGTGTAATACTGGGCCAGATGCGAACATTTGATTAAAAAGTCTGCCATAAGATGGCTGATCTGCTGACCAATTTGATGGAAGTTTGACTTTTAGCTTTTAGATGAAGGCAAGCAGACACATAAAGCAGACTTCAGAAAACCCAACAGTCATGTTCAAGACCAGCCTGCAGAGGGAAGACCAGCCTGCAGAGGGCAGACTTTGCTCAGAAGTGAGTTGTTCAGAGGAGAGCAGAGGAAGCTGAAGCCCCACAGGAGTCAGCTTTTTAAGAACGACTGGCAAAAACCTTTGTGTGATGCAACAGGTTTGCACTAAAGTCCTGGATTCACTTGACTTTTTGCTTTTCTTTCGTTGTTGCTGTGTTTATTTCTTTATTAAAACCTGGTTTTAATTTCTTTATTAAAACCAGCTGTTAAAGGCAGGATCGTTGGTCCGTGTCATTTATCCAAGAGTGAATTTCTTAAATTCCTAAATTCATAAGACCTTCAGATTCATGAATTATAAATCAGGTTTTCCCAATAACAAATGATAACATGGAGAAAGTCATGTTAACTGTCTGTCTTTTCAGTTTTATTTGCTCTTATGGGTCTGTTGTGTCATCATAGTGAACTCTAAAGAGCTTTCTAAAGGCTTTAGAGAAACAGCTGTATGAGCCTGATAAGGTATTTAAAAGTATCAACAGATTGTTTTAAATAAATCCAGGCAGCAAATTCACCTGCCTATTAGATGCAAACAGAAACCACAACATTTCATCTCAAGATCTGAAGTTAACTTTTGCAGCTGTTGGTGTCAGAGTGCATATGTCTGCAATCAGATTGGGATTTAACTAACTTGAATTGCTGCTGTCCAAAAAGATTATAAATGTGCAGGCAAAGACAAGGTTTTTCTGGAATGATAAAAACTTGACACATGAATCTAAGACAAGAGTAACCTGACTGAAGTATAACTCAACGTAGAGGTGCTTCATTACTACTGTGACTTAGTCTTATGGTTTGGACTTGTTAGTATTTGAAATAATTTCAAAAGGTGCTTGAATATAACATATAGCAATTTGTCTGAACAAAAATGGAGTGAAAACCAAAGAATTGGTTCACAGAAGTGTCACCAAAGATTTCAGTAAGCTGTTTTCTGAGGCTGAGGATGGAAAGTTTATCTGAGGTCATTTTTTTTCTTTTTTATGTACCACTTTTATAGCTTTTCTTTTGTTGACTAAATGAACAAGCATTGTTTCATCTATTTTTAAAGGGGCATCAAATGTTTTATCCTTTTTCTTCTTTGAAAAATCTAAATGATTTTGCATTGGATTCTCCTTTGCATGACTCTGATTACCTGGGAACTCACTAGCCTCAATTTTTCAAATATTTTATTTGGAGAAAAATCGTGGATTCAGTCTAAGAATCAGACTTTATATTGATGTGAAACTTCTTTCTTTCATCCAAACAGCCAGCAGCATACTTCAGATTTGTCAGAGTGTAATGGTTATGTCTCATTAGGAGGCCCAAACCCCGACAGTTACATCTTCTCCAACTGTGCTGTCGGTCAGTTACAGGCTGAGTGATTTCTTCTGAACCTCGACATGCCACAGCTTTGCCCTCAGTGCTCAAACTATCCATGTGGCTTGTTGACAGCTGCTCCCTTCAGGGGCAGCTCAGGATTGGCCTGATGCTGACCTCCTGTCAGTCTGCTGGAGGACAGTCCAAGACCGGTGGGGAGTGGGAGAGAGTGAAGACGAGAGGAATAATGAGGAGGGGAGAGGAGAGTCTGACAAAATGTGTAGTTGGAAAACACACACACACACACACACATTTGGCAGAGTGGATGTGGGATTTGTTGCAGGCTTTTCTCCCACATTTTTCCACCCATGCTGAATGCTAATTTGTCAAATTTATTTTCTTTTTGGTGCTTTTGATACTTTATAATTACTTGTTAGGTGTAGAATGGAACAGATGTTTGGATGGCTGTTGTCTAATTTGCCATTTGATGTAATGGAATATAGCAGAAATGGGCAACTCTGGTCTTTGAGGGCTGCAGTCATGCAGGTTTTCATGTTTCTCTGCTCACGTAATTCACATTAAATTCCTCTCCTCAACAACTTGTTGTCAAGTTCTGCTCACGTATGTTGACCCATTAATACGATTCAGGTATGCTGCAGCAGGAAGCATCCAAAACCTGCAGGATGGCAGCATATGAGGCCCTCCCTGGAGTATAAGCTCGCTTCATGTCTAACTGGGTTTGTTAAATGTGGAAATCCAGAATAATGTAGTATTATAATTTTAGTGGAGAACGTTGGGTTTCCTCTATGCTCATAAATAGTCTATCATCACCGAGCTGCACATAGTGGAGCAAAGCTAGCCCAGAATTTTGTGCTGTACATCAAACAAAAATAACAGAGAATCAATTAATGATTAATGTGCCATCTGGTGGTGACGGTCGCTTTCTGAATATAAAAACTTCTCCCATCGGATGTTTAATCACCTGATACCATTGTGTTGGAACTCAACAACAAAGCTGTTGGAAGTGCTGCAGGAGCGAGCGGGCTCAAATGTTTTGATCCACCTCCACGTTATCATGAGATATTTATTGCTTCAGCGGAGAAACACGTCCACTGGGCCCCAACAGTGAGGCGTGCATGCAGATTCTGCCTCTGCTGCAAAGTCTTGGGCTGCTGTAGGGATCCCACCCAAGGCTAGGCTCCATTGAGGAGGATGTTGCGGATATGGCCTTGACAGTGCGTTCTAACCCTGAGGCCCGAGGAGGGACAGGAAACAGTTGGCTCTTGGTCTACTGAAGTGGTGTCTGGGACTTTCCCACATGCCTCGGGGAGGCTCTTCATTCAGCCTGGTCTTCGGTTGGAGCGTGTGTCTGCACCACTTCACACCAGGGAGAGGAGGGGAGGCGGGCGGGTGGGGGGAGTGCAGGCTTATACTGTAGAAGTTGGATAAAAACTTTTCAGAAGGGATTCATTGCCCCTTAGCTGAGAGAACAGCATAAATTATTTGCGCTGGCAGATGTTCACAGACCCAAATATGCATGAATTTGTAGAGCTGGCAGGTTTCCCTCAGCCAAACGTACTGGTTTTCAAGATGCGTGCAGAAGCAGTTGTTATTCTGGCTGTTTTACAGAGAGCATTAATCTGAGCTGTCAGCACCACCAAACACTTTGGTGGAAATTATTTCACTCCTTAATAAGGGAACTCTGGTGCTGAATTATATGTGGCGGTCAGGGTAACATTCTTGGTGGGTCTGTCATCATGTAGCTGTTCTCCAACAGTGAGGCTTCTGTGTTTTGGCCCATAGCACGCTCTGTAACCATGAGATGAAAAAAATACTCTAACTAGACATTAAAATGAAACCACAACCTCTCACATTCTCGCTGTCGATTAAGACAAAGAGAGCCTCTTGCCAGCTCAAGTGATCACTGACTTTCTCTTAAAATAGACGATGCTGGAAATATCTTGAAAACAACCTTCTGTTGAATGTGTGAAGATATTTGCAACCAATCTGATTTGGAAAACCGGTTATTTTATAGCTTATAATCAGCAGGTGTTAAAAACAGAAGGTGTGGTTAAAAAAACACACAAACCTTATAATTTAACATCCTTACACACAAACACAAACTGCAACACTGTAAGGGGATTTTAACGACTGTATGGATATCAGAGAATGCACTGAAGTCTAGCGTGTCTTGTTGTTTTCTGCGCTTTATAGAATTTGAGACTGTTGCGATTTCATTACGCACCTTTGTTGTGACCTAAAGTCCCTATAAAAGACTGCATTGGAAAATAGATCAGGAAAATACATGTTGTAGGAACCTCTATGGCTAAGCAGGTGTTATTATATGTGCTCTACTTAAAATTCAGATGAGTAGTAATTTGTGACACATGTGCAGTTTGTTCTGCTCAAATATCATGTTACTATTTTTCTTTCTATGCCTTTTATGAGCAGGTAGTCATGAACCAAATATGTTTCACACCTGCATGTGGAGCAGATAAACATTGTATAGTCAAGCTATCATCAGTGTTCCAAGATGCAAATAACAATAATAAAGGTAGATGAGACAACCTGGAGCTATCGTGCTGTATCTAACTGCTGAGGGGGAAGTGACTTAGAGGCTTTCCAACAAGAGAGCTTTGGCAGACTGCCACTTACTGTGGTCCCCCTGAGGGTCCTTACTCATGAATCAGAGAAAATGGGAATTACACATATTAAAGAGGGTAAACGTCAGTAATCACAGCACTGGGAGGATGCTTGAGGACTCATCAGGCCCACTGCTGCTTTTTTAGGGACACTTATTTCAAGGAGCCACTGTGTTCAGGAGCTGACAGCAACACAGTGGTTACACATTTCAGGAAGGCACACAACTATTAGATTCCCCACCAGTTTACCTGCATTTCCTAACCAAGCCATGTCTTAACCCACACACTGATGCCACATACTGTAATCTGACCCTCTGATCCAGTCACACAACAATCAGGTTGGGTATACACTGTCATGTCTGCTGGTGTTTTGTTTCCATTATAGTCTTACATTGCGGGTAATCACAGCTATCTCACTGAGGCCTCATTTGCAAGAAGCTTCCTTTTTCCCTGTTTGGTAACAAAAAAGGCTGGTAAATCTTTAGATAAGCAATATTCCCCCAATAGATTCTGTAAATTTGTCAAATTTGCATTCATTCCTCATCAGCCTGCCCATAACTAAAACTAGACAGGTAGAGATCTTAGCACACTGAAGCTAGCTTTACTAAATGTCAGATATTTGGCTGGAAATGCATTCTTAATCAATGGTACAAGGCGTCAAATTGATTTTTTAAACAGAAACCTGTTAAGACAGAGAAAATGATTCAGTTGTTTTTATCAAGGTCCCTTTGAACGTCAGCTATGTGATTAAAGCCGGAAGGTATAAGAAAGATGGAGGAAAGCTGTTTTGTTCAATAATTCTCTCTAATGCAAGCAGATGTTCGATTTGAATATGTGGCTCTCTAGATGAATTCCCCCCCTCGTATGTCTCATATGTTCTTTGTCATATACAGGCCACCTAAATAATGTGCAACATTTTTTGATGACATTGATAGACTGCTGTCAGTAATCTCTGTCGACTTTGACTGAGGACTCTGTCTGGATTTAGTAATCTTTAAAGGTCTGAATATTTCCAAGGTTGTGGTGATGAATGTTTATTCCTGGGTTTTCTTTAAGAGTGCTTTTGTAGTCAAGATTGCCCAGGTCAATGTTGCGAAAATAGGCACATTGATGAAAATACCAGTAAAGTGTTTATACAAACTTTTTCTCCAACTGGACCTATAATGAATTTGCTTCTTTTTAGTACTGACAAAATTCAGAAAACGAGGCAGTCATTCACTGCTCCCAGGTCAGTGGCAGGGCATACAGTGTGTCATCACTGTGTCTATGCAGAGGAGACTTAAACACCATGACACACTTTTCCCCTATCAGTCCACTAAAATCCTGCAGGGGATCATTTGCTATCTGAAACCCACCACTTGTTGTCTTAATACTCTGCCAACAGGGTATCCCATTCAAAACTGAAATCATAGTTTTTGGAGAGAAGGAAGGAAGATTTAACATCAGCTCTCAACTTCAAACAGCTACATTGGTCATGGACTCAGATCTGAATTTTTAGCAGTCGCATTAACACAAGTATAAGGTCAGCCTGTTATCACGTAGAGAACTTATTGAGGATTAAAGAACTGATATTCCTGCAGGATTTCAGACAAAGTTGTCCATCTACCTTTTTTAAATGGACTGCTGTAGCTTTTTCCGTACAGGTCTTCCTAAAAAGTCCATCAGGCAGCTGTAGTCAGTCCATAATGCTGATGCTGAAGTTCTCACTAAGACCAGGAAAGTGGATCAACCCTCAGATCTTTGTACCGGTTTCCTCTCTGTCCAAAAAACAAAATTGTTCAGTGCAAACATACATTCAGGATCTTCTGGTTTGTAACCAATCAGATCCCTCAGGTCATTCAGGTCAAGTCTACTTTCTGTTTCCAGAATCAGAGCTAAACACAGAAAGGCGGCATTCATGTTCCTCACATGTGGAAACTCCAAAAACAAACAAACAAAAAAAAAACTATAGCTCTACTGAAACTCTCAGCGGTTTTAAACCAAGTTTTAAAAAACTTTTCTGTTTGTAACCTTTCATTAAAACAACTGTTAATTCCTCACACTGTGAGTTTTATATCTTGAATATTATCTTATTTAACCTTTTCTTCTTCTGTCGTTATTTAATATCTTTTATCGATTTTCAACATGTATTTTTAATGTAATTTTTAATGCTTTCGCTGTAATGATTTTAATGTTTAATGTAAAGTACTTTGAGATGTCTTGCACATGAAATGTGCTATATAAATAAACTTCCTTTGTCTTGCCTTACATTGACCGCTCTGTGGTCCCTGACAAGTCTTGGAGGTTTTGATAAAGTTTGTTTGTTTCTCTGTCTGGTTTGTGGAGGTCACACAGTGGCATGTTTGTTTGGCAGGTCAATTGAATCCACTAACAGGGAAGGCCAGAGACAAGGAGTGACGGAGGGAGAAGCACTCAGGTCTTTCCTCCCTGTGTGTTCCTCCTTAAGTGGAGATGGCCAGACCACCAGGGCCTCTTACCCTTACTCCCTGATAAGATGTCTGGAATTGCTCCACATGACTTAGTACTGTTGGCACTTTGAACAAAAACAACCCTCAAGGGAAACTTAGGCAACCATAAATATTTAGGCACCAAAAAGCTTTATGGAGTTTGTTGTAAAGGGATTTATAGGAGCCTGGGAGGCGATGTATCAGTGTCGGAGGGCCCGAAGCCGCCGGTGTTTACATCATTGGATGTGAATCCGCCCAAAACTCTCAGCCAAGCTCAGAGAACTGAAGCAAATAATCACTTAAACACGAGAAATGCAAACCCAACATCGTCTCTAAACAGGTTTCAGAAAACAGGTGTGAGCTCTGATTCATCTTGGTTTGAAAATCACCAGCGTTGATTCACAAACAAGTGAAGTCAAGTCCTTATATGGACCGAAGTATGGAAGTTTTGGCTCTGTGCCTGGTGAGGATTTGATACAATTATTGCTCCATAACACTAATACTAACAGCTCAAGAGGCATCCAACGTGCTTTCAAGTCATACGTTTGGGGTTAAAAGTAGATCTGGATGAGATTAGGCTTTTGCTAAAGGATTTTTAGGGAATTTGATATCATATCAACAGTTTGATGCAATATCTAAATATCCCTCTGTTTGTCCATAAATTGTACCTCTGGACCTTTTACCTTTATCTCCTTTGTTAAAACTAAGCCAAGTGATTTCACAGCACATGATATGATCAGCTGATTTTAAAAAAAACAACAACTGTTAAGCGCAAAGAAACACTACCATTTATAATATAGTTATACTTCTAGTCAAGTAATTAGTTTTGGTTTTTAATATCAACACACTGTTGAGGGAAATGTTTGTAGCTTTGGCTGCAAAACACTTTGTCTGGAGCAGACAAACTTTTGATGAGAGTCATGAAACTCACCCAAAACATTATAAATAGTTGGCTGAAAATAAAAAAAAGAAGCCAAATACACACAATCTTTAAACCTGTGTGAAGGCATATTATCCTTTATATATATATATATATATATAATAAATTTCCTAGATTTGATCTCTTTTGAAGACAGAAGAGGCTCAGGCCTGCACTCCATCTGTCAATCTGTATAGTATAAATAGAGGTTTGTCCTCACAATGAAATGCAAACTACTGATGTGATATGTGGATTTTATATACAAAAAAATGAACATGAATAACTTTAGATCCTTTTTCCCATCTGTTTGTGAATGTGAAGGAAACCAGGCATTTAGCCTCACCCCATTCCTATTTAGTCATGATGATGGTTGCTTCATGTTGTGGAAGCAATTCTGCAACTATTTGAACTCAGGGGGATAATAAAATACCAATACACAACACCGAAAAGAAAGGTACGTCAGAAGACCTGTCCAGGGGGTACCATGGATGAATGTATGGACGGATGGACGGGTGGGTGGACGGATGGACGGATGGATGGTTGGATGGATGGATGGATGGATGGATGGATGGATGGATGGATGGATGGATGGATGGATGGATGGATGGATGGACGGAT